>CAKAEH010001042.1:0-106874 GCA_916381525.1 Cercopithifilaria johnstoni
GATTAAGAAGGATATTGGATGTATTTATGCAAATATGAATATAAATTTAATTATTTGTATTTGTTTTATTATATATTTCTATATAATTAAATAATTATAATGCAAATATAATTTTGACAATAAAGAGCAGAGAAGAATTGAAAGAATTAAAATTGGTGTCCCTGTAACTTTAAAGTAATTGAGAATTAGAAGAGGAAAAGTATCGATAAAGGTTTTGTTACATGCAAGCAATGGTGATGACAACGGTGATGATAATGATGATGATTAATGATACCGTGAGGAACATTTCCGCTAGCAGAGGGAACAGGATGTGCTCACGATTTTTTCACGCTAATTACATGATGATTAGACTTGAGCTCTGGGCGGCAGACAGGGCGCATTTGCCACGGAATATTTTTGTAAAAAAAATAGCCTGATTTTTGTATTGATATCATCGGCGTGCTTCAAATTGCAACTAATCTTTTAAACACAGACTGTCTTTCTACTTTAACTATTCTAAAATCATTTAATGAATTAATTATGGATTAAGTAAAAAATAAGCAATATTGTAAATCTGCTACGATTTACAATATCTGAAGATAAATAATAACGATTGATTTTAGGATCTTATGAAATCTTTGAATATTAGAATATATAATTCTAAAAAATTAAAAATTAATTAAAAGTGTTCTAAAAATATTCCTATAACAATTCGCTTGATAATATAAATATTCCGCAAAAATAATTCCAAAATACCATTTATAAATAGTAGAATTTTATTTTAGAATTAACTGCGAGAAAAATATCAAAAATGCATTTTATCGAATAGTAATTTCAGGAGGTTATTATTTCTCATCATTACAAATCATAAGCCATTCGGGAATGCAAGGCTTCCCGATACTTCATCGGGATTCTAAAATATTATGAAGAATGAACGTCATTACTTCATTCATTATTACTATCACTAAAATGTGTCCTTTACAAAAATAATCTCACTGAGAAATGTGTGGAATTCTTTTTTTTACAGCGATTCATCTAAGATATAAGAAGAAAGAAAACACTTAGTCATCTACTGCCTACTTACCGCATATATACCAATCTGAGAAATCCTCTCATCTCTATCATCTTATTATGCAAATTATATCAAAATGAATATCAGCAGGGTTTACTTTTTAATGAGATAGATGATTAAGAGTTAATTGAAGAGAATGTTCGGTATGAAATTAAGGCGATTAGTGATGACTTGATTACAAGTATGTTGAGTAAACTAAGTTGTTCGAGAATTGAGAACTTACTTATTGCAGTAGTTGCCAGTAGAAGGAGTTTCTTAGCAAATTTTAATCATACTTTATGTGAAAAGAATTTTTTTTTTGAGATCTTTTGGAAACCATCAAAGATCGGTAATTTTACTATACGCCCGAGATATCACGATAAGGTAACAATGCATCAGAATAACGCTTCAGTAATTTTGATGATTTTCAGTATATTTAAAAAAATGATAGCTTTTAAAAAATACTTAGCGGTAGAATTTGGAATGTATATGAAAATATTTAAAGATTAGTAAAATTCGCCAATAAAAATATAAATTCTTGACAACTGATAGGAAATGAAGTAAATATAAAATCATTGAAATGGAAATCGAAATTCAATAATGCTTTTAATTTTCTTTCTAAACTAAGTCTAAGCAAGATATTGAGCAGAAATACGAAATTACTGATTATCATGAAGAAAATCGAAATAGTGAAGTTCATCATGAAAATAAAGATAACACAAATGAATTCGCGAATTCAAATCCAGACGATAAAATATCAACGCTGAAAACTTATGCTTATCACGCTTATCACTTACATGCTTATCACGATTATCCTTATATGCCTACCACGTTTATGCTTATCACCTTCTATGTTTATCACGATTATCTCTATCTACCACAAAATCATTAGTTAGCATTTCAAAGAAAAAAATTACAATAAGATATCATCATATTATTACAAAAATTCAATTAGGATAGAGGAAAGAAATCTATCGATCCGATGTAATTAGTTTATATGGAGATGGAGTATCGGATACAAGTAGCAAAAGCACTGAAGACCAAGCAGTGACACCGATGGAATTTTACTTTCCTTTAAAATGTTACACAATTACACAGAGTTCAGCAAAAGCACTGAACAATTTGCTTACTTACCTGTTTGCACTCCAACTTGTCTCCACTCTTTTCTTCAACAACAAAATTTAGTTTTTACCATTATTTGGGTTTACCTGCTATCTTTGCTAATTTGTTTAATCATTAGCTTTATATTCAACCCACCACATTTCTAGTAGTATCTTTCTCTTCTCTCTATCCATCCCTCCCAAATCATTTCCATTTTTCTATCTTTCCATTTCTTTATGAAGTACAAGAAGATCTGAAATGAAATTGATCTGAGAGTGCGTGAAAAGTTTGATGTAAGCGTGGAGAAGTGAAATAGATCGAAACTACAAAATTACGCATACATACGACTGAAATTGCTACTTCTTTTATTTTCCAAACTAATTTTTGCTGAAGAAATCACCTAATTCTATAACAACTTGTATTGTAACATTCATCAAATCCTTATTGTAATTATCTTTCTCTCAATTCCTTTCGTCTTCTTTTTGTATTCGAATCCATTCTTTTGCTTTTACTCTCATTCTTAGCTTTTCATTTGAATGTAACTTAGCAACCGAACGAAAACGTTAATTCGAAATATCAACTTCTGGCAAATTTATTATTGAAGAGAATGAGTTATATAGGTATTTCAACGAAAAGAATTTAATCTATCCATAATGAAGTATGTTGAATTTTGAAGAATAGACAAATTTTGAAACTTTGAGAGACTTCTATTTTGGTGTTTAATTCGAAAAAAGATAGGACTTTTGCGCCACTAGCAGATATGAGTATTTTCCTCTCCTCAATTAATAAAAAGATAAATTAACAAGACAAATGTTAAAACAGAAGTAAATAATATTGTGGTAAGAATATTTATTTACGCAAAACAGTACTCAATGGAATATTTGCTATGGCAAATGAAAATATCGCAATAGGCGGTTTCTTTAAAGAATCCTGAACATTCTGGACAGTCAGAAAGGAAAGATAATATCAAATATCAAAGATCTTCATCTTCCTAGAATATCTCAAAACAAGAAAGTACATATATAGATCATTGTATCCATCACTTTCGTAAGATTTTATCATATTTGTCAATGATAATGTCTAAAATCTCGAAAAAAAACAAATGCTGTCTTATGTTAGAAACGTTTAAGATACCTGCAATAACTACACAATTTAAATTATCTTTCATGTCGTATTTGGTGATAAGCTTCTTTTTCTCTAAAATTATCACTGAAATGATGCATGTGGTAATGTTATTTCTGATTACAGATTCTTGCTATTGCATATGCTATAATGAAATGCCTCGGTCTAGTTCTCCCGTTGCTTCATATTAGCATTCCTCAGTAATTTGCATATCACCCAGTATTTCATTGCTATAAGTTACAGTAAAATAATTTGGCTCATTTTTGCTGTCCAACAAAAGTTCGTCGATGTCTTTAAAAAAAGATCGAAGTTTTAAGACAAATCGAAATTTGTAGGGAATGTAGCCATAAGCCAACTGTGATTATATTAACAAAAAGAATACACGAAATTATGCAATTAGATTTATGTGATACTTGTAAAATATCAGAAATCTTATGAAACGTGAAGCTAACAAACCAATTAATTGACAATTTCCACAAAAAAGATAAAAATTTGTGGAGCTTTTCGATGCAATTATCAAAGCACCACCGATAGAATGAAATCTAAATTGCATTCGACATGTTCTCGTTGAAATATGATCTCCAGCAACTATCACAGAATGAAATATGAATCTAAAAAGGAGAGCAAATGCAACAATTGCACATTAACAGAAAAGGCTGAACTACCGCCAGAATTTGTTTCTCAATTGTTAGTGCTATAACTTCAATTGTACGAAATGTGGCCATAAACTAAGTGTGATTACATAACAAAAAGCTAACATCACGAGTTCAAACATTTCAAGCTTGATTTCATTTGGCCAAGAAAAAAGTAACTTGTAAGATTGCATGAATTAAAGCTAATTTATCTTTTCTCTACATCATATATATATATATATTTTTCATTATATCAATTTCAAATAGTAAGCTGCTAAAAATTCATTTAATTCCTTAGTGAATTATTTAAAATAAGAAGTTTTGTCTTTTAAATTTATGAATTCATATACATTGAGATTGCAAAATAAAGTTTGATAAATTTAATGAATCACATAATTGACTATTTCTTTTTTCATTGTTATATTCTTTCATTTGTCTCGAAGTTTGTCTGTAAGGGAAATGCCTAAAACTTTGATTGGCATTACAAAGAGCTATGAAAGAGAAATTTTTATCAATGTACTACCTGTCATATGTAGCAAAAAAACAATTTTCTCATTGTATTAAAGAAAATTTCAAACTTGCGGGAAATTGAAGAATGAAATGGAAAGATTTGGATGAAATATGTGAAATTGAACTTGAGAAATTTTTTTTTATGAAAGAGAATGAAATTTAGCATATTGAGAGAAGATAGGAATGAAATCAGTTATTTCAATGGTAAAAATGTCCTTTCATTACTTATATGAATTGTCTAATTATGTTTATCGTGATTAACAGAAGGGGAATCGATCGTTATGATTGATCATAATTTAGAAATCAGAGAGGAAGAAAAAGAGAGGCGTATAATTGAGATGATACTGACTGACCTCGAACACTTTTTTTTCATTTTTTCGCTATCATACGAGGAACTTTATTAAGAAAATAATTGAATATGATGATAGTGGAATAATCAGGCCTTTCCAATTCCTATTCTCTTTCAGTAACCATTACGATAGTGCCTAATAGTTTAGCGCTGATATCAGTTTATAACATCACGTGCCATTTCATGCATCTCATATATTTATATATTTTCTGACCACTATTATCTAATAGTTATATCGACAAGATAAATAAATAACAATTAGTGGTAGTATTTAGTAAAAAGCGTAAAATTTAAGCAAAGCTATTAATTAATAAAATTAAATTTATTAAATAATTAATTAACTAAAGATAGCGGTATGAATAAATATTCTAAGATGATTGAAACTTTACTGATATTTGTAAAGAATGAGAGAGGAGAAAAAAAAGGAGGAAAGTGTTTAATTCTGTCATTTTTTATGTTGCATGGAGTTATTGGTTGAAAGGTTGAATGGCGGAGAATCATCACAACATTCATTCTCACTTCCATCATATCATCACGACAAATGGACAATCGTTGGAATAGCGCTGAACAGTAAAAAAAACATTAAAAGGCAGAAAAAGTGGCGCCGTCTATATTAGGTACTGTAAAATTGTGTAATATTCCCATAACTACTACCACTACTACCAGAAGTATCAACCATCAGGTAACGCATGAATGGACCAATAGACAATTCGACTGGAGAAGAAACTTTATTTTCATCTAATTTCTAAACAAATATTAAAATTGAATTTTAACTAAGCTCAAAAGATACAATAAGAAGTTTATTTTGTATATTTGTTAATCATTTCGTCCGATCATTCCCTATATAAACTAATAAAAACGTCTATTATTGTAGAAATCATATTTTTTTCTTCAATTTCAAAACAGATATTTATATTAAATTTTAACAAAGTTCAGAAGGTATGGTAAGGAGTTTATTTGTATATTTGATTAATTAACAATTTCGTAGGATCATTCGATGTATATAAGGTAAGCGTAAAATAATAAAATCGAAGAAAACAATTTGAATGAAATAATTCGATATTAGAAAGTAACTGATAGTCTTTAGACAAATCAATGTGTGGATTGATTTCTAAGCCATTGAATTGGTTTATTTATTGGTTTTGAACGAAATCAAAGTGACACTAAAAAATAAGATGTGAGCAAAAAAAATGGATGAATTAAACATAGAGAACAAAAATTGAAAATGTGTAAAGAGGCAACAATGAAGTAAAACAAGAAGTAACTTATGCTACTATAGACGCAATAAATTACATTGATCCATCTCATCAGACTTTTTGAACTTTTAGAACATAAAAATAATCACTTGTAATTATCTTTTAAAATATAATGAAATGAAAAATGAAGCTAAGATAATCACTGAAAAGATGATTGAATCTATATTTTATATGTCTTAAAGGTGTGGAATTCTTGACATGTTACTAATAAAACTTAACAATACACTGATAATGAGAAGCAAAGCAAAGTTATAATAAAAAATGAATTTAATCATTAGCAAAATTACTTTGCTCTATATATACCCAAAATATTGTAATCAATTCATGAAGAAATACTAATTAAAAATTAAATCCAAATAAAGACCGAAATAAAGACCGTGCTTTAGCAGTTGAAAACTATTGGTCAATTTGCTGCTCTCTACCAACGATCACAAATGTGATCCAGAATGGAATCAAACAGATTTCCAAATGGATACTGTATGGTTTGACCATTCTGTGCTGCCGCTCGCAATGAACACAGCGATTAATCTTTTGTACAGCCCCGCTCAGTATACTCTCCAATATAGTGACCGATCGGATATCCATCTCAATCGCCTATATACTGTCATTTTCAAACTTGTTCTATTAGCTACAAAATTAATGTTTTTCCGAGCACTTTATAAAATAATTACTTGACTATGAAATCTAAGCAAAAGGTTAGATAACTGTGGAAAACAACATTTCCATGTTTGCCTATCAATAAACGTGGAAATCTGGCGGAATTATTTGTCTCAAAGTGTTGTCAGTTTTGTTGTCTGATCTCTTCATTTTTGTCTAATAAATATTGCGAAATAGTTGAAAGTTACAGGATTTCTACTCGCAACATTACATTGTTCGGCTGAAACTTACATTGCAAGCGGTGGCAAAATAAAATATTTATACGTTACATAAAAACATTTTATTACATATATTTATTTCCTCACTCTTAACTTACCGATCTGACAGATTTGAAAGAGATTGAAAGTAAAAAAAGAAACTAATGAGATATATTGCTGATAGTTAAGGAGAAGAAAGTGAAAATTCAGCCAATGTTCGAAAATTCGGCTAAGTTTCAGGTTCCTAATAAGACCATAAAGAGTATAAAATTCAGAATTTTCTGAATTTTCAAAAAAAGGTTTCCAGTTCTAAGGATGAAAGTGCAAAAAAATGAAATTATTGCATATTGCAATATCATTATGAAACGAAACGAAAAATTTTTTATAAATTTCCTTCGAAATTTCCGAATATCTCTATTAGTCGAATTTTTTTAAATCAAATTCATGAACAAAAGCAGAAACTTACACAGTATTATTGCAATGTATGACCAATGACCGAATAACTAATCAATTAAAGTCTTAAATAAACGATAAAGTTGGAATAAAGTAATTGACAGATAAATTCTTTCTTGGATGGCTCAAGTCAGGTCACCACCGGCAATTAATTAGATGCAAAACAAGCTAGCCATAGAAATTAGTTAAAGTTGGATGCAGGCTTATGATATCTCTAATAGTTAGCTGAGATTAAAAACGCCGTATTTAGGTTTAATTATTTAAATTAGACGATAAATTAATGAATGAGAACTTCAAAACTTTTGGGAAAACCCTAAAATTTTAAGGATAAGTAAATGAAAGAAAGTAAATAAAAGAAATTTTTCCAAAATTTAGGAAACCACAAATTGTTAATTTTCCTACCGTTTTTAATCCGTAATAATTCATGATTTCCAGTTTTCCTGTATGATTTTGAAAATTTACATCCCTTAATATTTCTCAGTCATTTAAAAGAATTATTACTTAGTTATATTAAGTGAATTTCTATAAATTAGCACATGGATTGGAACTATTAGAAGTTACATCTTCAAACTTGGTTTGAGACAACAGTTTGCTATGATTTCTTTCATTTCATTAGTTCGCTTATTTTTAATTTTAACAAAAAATAAATTTCTGGCAAAAATCACCGTATAACCTAGTAATCCTTTCAATTCAATATAATTTTATGCTTGTACTGTCTATTAATCACAATGGATATGTATCGCAATTTCCATAGATTACTGCAAGTAAGATAAATGTTTCATTTATAAAATACTATAAAAGTAATTTCTGCTATTTAAGGTAACAAACTATTTCATCGAAAGTGATGGTATTAAATTCCGCCAAGATTTATTTCTCCATGTATTCGGATGTTCGAAATTCAGCATCCTCTTAAAAGATCCTCATGAAATTAACCAGCAGAATCCATTCTCCCACATATATTCATCGTTTTTGCACAGACCTTATTTCTTATTCAACTTGAAAAACTTTTAGGGGGTTGTATATTCCCGCAACATTTTTGCGTTATCAACAATTCAATTCTTCTTATTATCATTAATTTTTTAGTTAGTAAACTTCGAATATAAAAACGTTGTATAAACACAAATCAAATGCCTAATAAAAAAACTTTGGTAAATATTTTGCAGAAGTCAACAGCGAATACGGTATTATGTATAATATGTATACTAATATGTATACGATATCAACGAACTCTTCAATTTCAGATTTAGTACCATTTGAACAATAATATAGTACTAAGTAAAAAAAGATAAATAAAGCAATTGTAATGGGAAATGAATGTGAGCATGGATAATCTAAATTAAAAAATCTAAATTTAAATAGAAAAAAATAAAAAGTAAATTAAAACAGGCGGAAAATTATCAATCTGTCCTATAAATGGTAAGTTTGGAGACACTACTGGCAGTAGCGAACCGATCGAGGGGATGAGGACATCGAGTTCTTAAAGAATTGCGAATGAAAAAAAAGATGGGAGTCTTTGGCGCCGTGACTCGGCGCGGCTCATATATCATCCTTCATTTTCCACTTCGACACCTCTTCCATGCTCCGCTTCTGTCCTCTACACCTTTCTAAAGCGACGACGCTAATTAATCTTTAGCTACTTGAGACATAGACATACATTATTTACCTTTTTCCGTATTCCTCTTTTAAGTCCACAACTTCATCTTCTAACCTTTTTTTGCCAAATGTTGCAATTAAAAAAAATTATGAGAGAAAAAGAATTCATACCTTGAGAATCTACCATTCAGTGTTGTTGGCAAACTAGAAGATATCTGTTCATTATGATATTTTAACTCTTCTAAACCATTTAGTATTTTGTTATGTAGTGTAAGCAAAGTTAAATTAGCATAAACTTTCGATTATTTCAGTACCAAAACAATATACAGCCTATCTATTGAAATTTAATATAACTGATATTTGTGCTATTGAAAGGAAATGTTTATTTAAATAACAATTAGTTTGCAGCGTATTGATGTGGCACATTTTTCTTTTGTATTTAACAGTTCATATTTCATAGTTTTTTAAACAGTAATCAAAAATGCCAAATGTGACGATCATTTTCAACAATATATCTATCACTCATAGATAGTTAAGATAAAATTAAAGCGAGAATGATATGCCTTTGATAATTAATATAAACTTTTTGAATAATAAAATCTGAAGATCATAAAGTAATGAATGAAATATTAATTTTATTTCAAATATAATTTCTAGCATTAACAAAAATAATTTCAATAAAGTCTAAAAAAGATAAGAAATAAAAATTTTGAAGTTCCAATTTACATTAGTCTATAATACTTAATCCCCTCCAAATTCATCAAACTAAATATTTACCTTAAAAAGTTGGAGAAGTTACTAAACTAATAGTAACTGTAGCAGCTCAATAACTTATTTGTATTTCATTTTTCAATTTAGTCACTAATATACTTCTAAATTATCTTTAGTTCACTTTTAAGCCATAAATCATTTTTTACTAAATAAAATACAAATTTTATAAAAAGGAAACGGAATACAAATATTGTCTATTCTCTGACCATTCCTTCCAGTTTTCTTTGAATTTTAGTTCAAGTAAAATTACAAATGTGGGAGGAATATGGATGAATCAAATTTCGAAATATATTTTGATGGAAAAGCATTGAATCATCATTTAGATTCTTTGGCATATCAGAATTCGTTGAGAATTTATAATTGAAAAACGATTTCATTTCATACAATTAATGGGTATAATAAAGAAATTCAGTTTTTCTTTTTTAAAAAAAGGAATCACTTTTAATGTAATACAAACAGCGTATGATTATTCTTTAGTGAAGAAGTTTATAAGAATAAAGGAAAGAGGCTTTTGCCCATTTTGCATTCAGGACGACCTCGAATGGATCTGTTTGGAAAATTCATTTTTTTTAAAGAAAAACTATCTGATAAGAAAGCATGTTTGGAGGTACAACAGTGTTGTGTTGTCCACTGACCTCATCTATCACTTAGTTGTCAGATTTTCTTCTATTCAAACGAAAAAAATATTACAACTACCAACTACAAATAATAATCATATACAAATTTTCACCACTGTTAAACCAATCATCCGCTTATAAAACAATGGTAATATAATGGCTTAATTAGAAATTAAATAGTTGATAATTATAATAAAATTTATAATAGCAAATAATATTATGCAACAACAGTTAGTTAATGTTATGGAGATATTGATTTAATCTAATCATTAATAGTTCAAGCAAAATGTTTTGTAAATTTTTTTGTGAACATTCCTTTTTGTCATTTTTCCAGCAATTTTTACTTTTATATCACAAAAAATAGTTAATGTTGGATTTTGTTGAAGTGGTGAAGAATGATATTAATGAAAAACAATAAAACTTTTGGCAACTGTTAAATTTTTAAAGAAAAAAATCATTTTCCAGCGAATTTGCATCCATCATAGATAAGACAGCAACGAACATTTTCGATGCGACGATGGCGCTGTTTGCAGTCGTCGCAGAGGATCGGTTTTTGAAATATTGAAATGAAATAGTCATTTTTCATCCAACATTAATTAGCTAATTTCAGTTAAAGAAAATGACACGGAATTTCCGCTGTGCTTTTGAATAATGCAAAAAGAAAACAAATAAGGAAAAAGAATATTATAAATATCATTAAAATTATGATTTTCGAACCATTATTTTGATTGTTAAATATAGCTTGGATCATTTATTTCAAATTTTAGTCAAACATATCGTTCTATCTCACTTCAAAATATTTTAAATATTTTTTTTGAAGCAAAATATCATTTTTAAATTGCTTTCTTAGTGATTTGTACGTGAGGAAAAATTTTAAATACAACTTGCTTATTTAAATTCAATCTCGAAGTTAGGAATAATTCAAAGTCAATTTCATATTTACCACGTATCGAAACACTTCTTTTCCTTCTACAAAATACTTGCAAAGTATTTATTCTAAAAATTTTTCAGACACCAGAAAAGACACTTCGGTCGAGATCGTGGAATTAGTTTGCACCCGTCCGAATATTCGGTGAGCCATCGTGTGAAACGATGGTAAATGTTTACGTCTGTCTAAAAATGGAAACGATCTGGTCGGGGAATGATATTTTCGGATCGTAAGATCGTAAATTTTCCCATGGATTTGCAAATAAACAATCATCCGTAACACAGACAAATTTATCGTCCACAATTGATAAAAAAGAACAATTCTTTTTTTTTCTTGGATATGATTCTTATTTGCTAAAAAGAAAAATATTTGCATGATCGGGAATTTTCGGTTTCAGCAGGATGTTACCACAAGGAAAAGATAATTGATATCAACAGGATATCACAAGCAAATAATAATTCCCGAGTTACAAGTTTTATGATCAAGAAGCGATACTCATTTGCAATATCATTGAAATACATTCATATTAGAATTTTGTTTGTAATCTCTAAAATGGATTATTATAAAATGTAACAAAATGAAAAGCTTTTCAACAATGAAGTAAGCCATACCACCACCTATGAACTGAGGAACTGCAACAAAAAAAGGAAGACCAATCTTAATTTTGCTGCTAATTATTCAACACGTGGAATTCAAACTAAAAAATATTAAAAACCAATTTCAAATGAATTATTTGAAAATGGCCTTGAATTGTAAATTTTCTCTGAATCAGCAAACATTTAAAAATGGAAAAAAGCTCAATTAAAAAAAAACTTGAAAAGAAGTAGAAATGAAGAAGAAATGATGAGAAATTGCCATTCATTTTTGCTTGAAACTAAAAAATTTACTTTCTTTTCTGTTAAGAAATAATAAATTAGTTTAGTGAAAAAAGAATGAAAAGTTTTACTTTCTCTGTAGATGCCGTATAATTTTTCATAAAAAAGTTGATGAGCTTAGACTGAAATGCTCATTAATCTTTTACATTTTGTTGAAGCGATATGGCTGGCATTATCAAACTGAACGATAACTCTTTTATAAAATGAAATCTTTGCAATATAAACAAAAGAATAATTAAAGCAAGTTTCTTTTTTTTCCACATAGCAACAACAATCAAACTAATAGTATCGTTACAATGTTATCATATCTCATCCTTTTGTTGTTTGTTTACAAAAGTGAAAAGATAAGCAAACAAACAAATAAACATCCGACAAAATTTTCGGTCGATCTTATTCGTTCCAATTATTGATTTAAAACGCTAAATGCAACTTGCAACTTCAATCTGGGTATATGTATACTTTAAAGCGGCAAAATTCTGTTGTAAATTCCACCAATTTTTAGTTCAACATTTTAAAAGACCTTGCAATTATTAATTGATTTTGCAGTTGCAATTGATAGTGTGCTTTAAATTGTGTTGCAACAATTTAGAGTTCACACTTAGCTAAGGGTCATTAATACTAATTGAGCGATTGCTTTAACATTTGCTTTCATAAATCATCTGATAGTACGGTTAGGAACAATGTGTGAGTTTGCTATGTTCTTGAAAAGGTCAACATATTAACTAAACTGGCGCTTATCCAGAAAATTATTTCAACTTGAATAAATTAGCAAAGTCAATAAATTCATATTTTATCTCAGAAAATCAAATATGAGAAGAATGCCATTGCAATCAATCATAGGAAGAGATGGTTGGGATAATTATGATCAAACAATGTGACCCGTTATGCAAGCAAATATAATGATGACCTTTACCAAAATGAAATGACATCTTGCTAAGCATTTTTCAGCTCTTCAATTATTTAGTAAATTTTCATAATCTAAAATTAGCAATTCTGTATTTAAAACAAAAGCAAAGCATTTGAAAAGTAATTACTACAAAAAGATACTACAAAAGGTAGAACTTCTTAATTGTTATATTAATTGAATAATATTTAAATATTCGAAATTTTTTTTAATTTCATTCAATAAATTAAATATCTTAAGATTTCAAAAATTTAACAGTAACTAAGATCTTTAAAATCTGAAAATTCATAAAAATTTAAATTGTTAACCATATAAATTGCATAGTTAAAGAGGAAAAAAAGTACATATTTTAAAAATTAAGATTTTTTAATATTTAAATTAATTTGAAAAGAATTCAAATTATAGACAAACATATAAATTCAATAAATAACTTAATGAAACAACAAGGTGAAAGCATTGGTATGACTGTGAAGAAGGAGATGACACAATGATTGTTGTACCGATGATGAGATTACAGATAGTAAGGGAATGAAAGAGAGTACAGAAAAGTAAGATAAAACAAAAAGTAGAAATTATGATAGGTAATTAATATAATTGCTGAAAAATGTTGTGCAAAAACAAAAGAAAAAAGATGGAATGACCGCCGAAAAATACCACTGAGAGTAATTTCCTGGAATAGAGAAAGAGTGAGAGATGGGAAAAAAGAACCGATTAGACAGAGAGGCGCGCCGATGTGAAAGTACGATAACAACTCGAACAGTTCAATTCAAATAGTTTATTACTCTCACTGATGGATGGATGGACTGGCATGAAATTAAAAATGAACTTCTTGAAAAACAATACATTAAAAAAAATTTTTTTTAATTTTGTTATTCAATAAACAAACGAAATTGCGATCTTTAAGAATAAGAAAATTGATAATAATTAAATAATAATGATAATAATAATAATGACAATGATAATAAAAGTAAGTATTTATAGATAACTTGATTTATAATTAAAATAGTAATGGCGACAATAACAATTCCAATCTTTAATTTTGCTTTCTTTATCAACAAAAAAAGAGAAGAATATTGCAGATCTCTTGTTATTTTTTATCATCATCATCAACAAAATAACAACAACAACAATGATAACGATAACAATAATAATAATAACAAAAAAACTGAAAATATATTTTATTAAAATTATTTTATTATCTGATTCATTTAAATTTATTCGAAATAATACAAAATTAACCGTTCAAGTTGCATGAAAAAAGTGTACTTTCTAATATTTTTTATTGATTGCAAAATTTTGATAAGCGAATATTTTTTATCTTAGCATAGCATAATTTAAATTTAATTGGCAATAATTAGATGAAATAAATGATGGAAATGAGATTTGTTCTATAATTATATCGAAGGAATAACAATTTGTTGTTAAGAAATGAAAAATGAATTTAATAAAAATTAATTCAATTAGCATTTAATCCAATCCATTTGCATCTGAACAGATGAGATAATCAATTTTTATTATAAGAAATTATTTTCAATTATCTAATTTGTCTTATTTCATTAAATTACCTGAATTTGGATAATTTTTACATGATGAATTTTTGATTTCGCTCAAAATAATATATTTTCGAAATATACATCCAACTTAAAAATAATGAATCAATTTTTAACTACCGCACCAATTTCTAAGCGAGAATTCAATCATAATTGATCGATTTATTTTCAAAGCATCAATTTATGTCGATCATATTTTTGACTTATTCGTTATCGTAACATAACATTTACCAAGATTTACTTCATTGATGTTAAATTCTTTCTTATTTACTTCTTTTGAGAGTTCATCCGCTGGAACAAAGATAACTTAAACTTAACTCCCTTCATGATTTTTGAATCTTTGTCAATTAGTTCAAATTTATTGAAAGAAGTTGAATATTAGTGCCAGTCATGAGGTGAAAAACACTGTTGAGGAGAATCACTCCGTTCATTATCCGCTTTTGATCATTACTAATTTCATTTGAGCGTTATAAAAAGTGGGCCAATTGAAGTGAGGGAAGGCGGATTTATCACTGCGATGAAATATTTCTGAAGCATTTCATTAATATTAAAAGAAGATTGGAATTGAGCCAAATGGAATTTACCAATAAAAAGAGAAAAATTTCTCAAACGATCGCTCATTTGTTTTGCTCAACTTTTTCCCTCCCTCTCTATTTTTTGCTAAGCGAAAACTTGATAAATTGGTTTCTGGGATAGAAAAATTCGTCCTAGAAGTGGTAGACTGAAGTAGAACAATGATTATAGCATGGAAAATCACTTCTACTCTTTGCTTTTCAACTCTTTCTCAAACCTCTTAACATTCTAGAACTTTCGATAAAATTTCAGTTTCGAAATTTAAAAATTTTTTTTGATACAATTTGATTGAAACAAAACAAATCAAATATCATAAATATTGCAAGCGAGAAGTGGAAATAAAACATTTAGGATATGATTTGGTTCTGATGTAAGGAAGTTTTTATTTGTTTCATTCATTTCGAATATCAGCAAATTTGAAAAATAAATATTCGGCGTAATAAATCTGGCAATTTCTACAAATTAAAAGAATCTTCTCTTCCTATCATTC
Source organism: Cercopithifilaria johnstoni (assembly GCA_916381525.1). Taxonomy (NCBI): domain Eukaryota; kingdom Metazoa; phylum Nematoda; class Chromadorea; order Rhabditida; family Onchocercidae; genus Cercopithifilaria; species Cercopithifilaria johnstoni. Next base: position 15,609 of record CAKAEH010001042.1, read on the forward strand.
ATTCACAATGTTGAAAATTTGAACGAATTACGGAACAATGGCAAATTATTTTCAATAAAAATTTTTACTGTGTGAATAAAACAATTACCTTTTACATCTTAGTGACGCTAATATCCGATCATTGTCATTCTTATTGCTGTTGTTTATTGTTTGTTGATATTGTTATTGCTGTTGTTGTTGTTTTTGTTGTTGTTGTTGTTATTATAGCAATCTCTAAAAAGCGTTAAATGGTTTTACATTGTCAATTTTTAATTCCTATTTGATTTTTGTACAACGAATAGTTTTTCTAACTCTCTTCTGCAAATGCTAATAAGTACAAATTGCACTTCAACAAAATATCGCCAATTTAAAACGAGTCTTTTTTCCATTCTTTACTCAACTCATTTATATTGTAAAATTTAAGGAAAAAAGGTACTTACCAAAGGTAAAATAAGAAAAGAAATTATTCGCAATAAATTTAATGGTTATCCATTATCTTTGATTTCAACATTTTAACGATAATTTAATATTACCTTCAAGAAGTGTAATTATATCTTTTATTGTCCATTCTCTCTATCCTAATTTCCTTCTATTTCAGTGCTCAAAAAGAACACTTAAAGATTTAACCAATATGGTTGAATTGCAACAAACAGTTTGAACTGTTTTGATTTTTCTTTCTCATTATTTGGCCAGCATAAAACGTTACTCTTTAATGGTTTTTTGGGGACAGCAGAATTTCCCTTGTTATACACCCTTTGAGATATTTTAAATTAACAATGATTAATTAAAAATAGCGTTCTCATTCCAACGAAAATTAAGAGGCAATCTCTTAGAATACTATCAAGTATGAATTTCCATTTCTGCGATTTATTAAAATTCTCATTGCTTAATAAAAACTTTGATTGTCATTTATCATTTTTGTCACATCCCCACAGGTTCATATTCTTTTCTCTTCTTCCATATTCCTTTTTTTGTATTTCTGTAAAATTTTGTTATCGAATGAGAAATTGTATTTGATGCTGTTATTCAGAAATATGGCGATAATATAACAATTGCTACATTTATTCCCAAAATTCTTCTATCAAATCGATTTAACTGAAAACCTAAAAATGGCTTAGAATCATTCAACCATTTCGATTGGATTACAATAGAATTTCGTATGGTTGGTTCTGTGAGTATCTAATTATTTGGATCAAATTCCACAATTCTCGGGAACGGTTTCGAAATTTTTCGTCTCTAAAAACCGTCAAATTTCCGTTTCTATAAACATATTTGTATGACTTATTTTATATCATAGAAATATATTCGTTAAAATTGTAAATTTGACAACAGTAAGTAATAACTAAAACTTTAACACTTAAGGGATAATTTAGATAAGGAAAAATTGCCATTTCACCGTTTTGTGGACGTTTTTTCTAGTTGTTGCAAATATGAAAACAATTTCACATACTTCAAGAAGATTTAACATTTTGAAGATCACATGGGTTTTATTTGAATGCTGAAAGATATTAATGAAATAGAATCATATGGTCAAACATAATATGCCAAGCTCATTTGTCTTAGGCCACCTTTCTCCATTACACTAAATCTTCAAATCTAAAGTATATTTTAAAAAAATCAACCATATTTTTAAGTTCAACATATTTTCTTATCAATAGAATTCCTTCAAATGTAATTTTTATAAATAATTTACATAATACGGTATTCAAAAATCAAACATGATGATGATGGTTTTATCTTAAAGCAGTATGAGTTAATACAGTCGTAAATGGAAATGGAAATACCTTGTTAAAATAATTCCGGGAAGCAAATATATCTAACATTCTGAACTCTTAAAAAAATCTTTATCCGTAACAGAAACTACATCAACGGTGAGCAAAAACAAAAGATAACCAAAAATAAGAAAAGCTTCTTTTTATTTTCTCTCACAATTTTCTAACTTCTGCTTGATTAAAATGTTCTAATTCATATTTTAGTTCTTTTCAATCTAAAATAAAATTTCCTATCAGTCTTCTAATCGCACTATTCATCATAAAATCTTGCCTATGATGAAAATAAATTATATGTATGAAAATTTATGATTATATCAGAAAGTTGTGACTCAAATATTCAATGAAGGAAATATAGCATAGAAGTGAAATGATGAAGTATTCATCAAATTTTCACTTCTAATCATTCCCGCATCAAAACGTTGATAACAAGAAAAAACCTATTTTAAATGATCAAATGTAAACAGATTACCATATATACTTTCTTTTTCCACTGAAGATATGCATGAATCAAACAAAATAGTTAAGATGGAATTTGCGATATTTGCGAAGAGAATTTAAATATTTTGAAAAGGTTTGGAATGAATGAAGAATGAAATTGGATACGGTGGAATTGAAAAGCATTATTCACTTTCATATACTTTTTCTTATTAAAGATTTCTTACTAAACATAGAGTTATTATCAGTAGTGGAAATATGCATATATATGGATGTTCCGCTGAGTACCGAGGTAGCTCTTTCCGGTGAATGCTGTAATGAAGGACGTACCGCTGATGATTCATCATCATTAGTGCCCACTTCTGTCATTCTTTCAGTAATTTGTAATTCATTTAGCAATGTAACATCACTTTGAATTACCTGTTCTTCCTCTCCTATAACAATTTCTTCTTCCATTTGTGGCCTGAAATGTCAATATCTATTGTATAAATAATGTGCAAAACAATATATAAACAGTACAAACTTTATAAACAAAAATATAGTGTGGAAATATTCCTTCGAGAATATTCGATAAAGTAAGTTTACCTAAATGGAGGTAACTTAGTAGCATCTTCATAGGTTGGTAATGTTGGCAGATTATCTGCTTGATATCTCCCTGAAAATCTTCCAGTATTAACAAAATATAACAGTTATATTTTATGAAAATTAGTAATTCTTTTCAAATTTATGATTGGTAGTGTTTGTAATGATTGATTGACCTCTCTGAGAATTTATAACATAAGGGGGAGGTCCTTCATTGGGAAATGTAATGGTTCTGAATGATAGAACTCTCGGATCTTCTGGTACTATTATATTGTTAAGATGTGAATTAATTTCAATGCCTGATCGGACTAATGCTTCACGTCGAACAGCAGCAAACCGATTTTGTACCTAAAATAGATGAAGATTAAAGAAAAGTTTACGAAATGAATAAAGACATAAAAGAAATGTTATTCATTAAAAAAGAGAAACTTAAAGTAAAGTTATCAGAAAAATTTGTTATTGTGTAAACTTGAAAATAATATAATTCCAAAGTGATTCAATAGACACTCAATCCCACTGAGTGCTTATCAAATTACGTCTTTTTAAATTTTCAAATATTAGTAATAAACCAAAATTACAGTTTTACTTTTTTTCAAATTATAAAATCACAATTACAATTATTTTAATAAAAATTTTTTTTGCAAAAATTCTTCGCTGTAATAAGCAAACATATAAAAGTGTGTTTTATAAAATATTACAAAATAAAGTACATAAATAGCTAAAAAGACAATTTAAATTATGAACAATTAGCAAACCTGCATTCGATGTTTCATTAACAAATACATTGAAAGGATGAGAACAGCGATCATAACAAGGCTGAATATTGTACTCGATATATCTCGAGTGAGGAGATCATTGTTTTGATAAACACCCTACAAAACATTTTTAATTATGAATATATAAAATGAACTTAATCTAATTTAATCCAAATAATATGCAATTCAAATATTTCCCTCAGACGGTTGATAAGTTTTGTGTAATTTTTCGTCTTTAAAATATGATTTTTAAGTTTTGTTTGAGTAAAATTAATTAGTTCTTATTCAAACTTACAAATTTAAGAATGAATTTGAATGATAGATGATAGCTATTGCTTATCTAATTATTAAGCACTTACTAATCTATCATTTACATCATTGTTTCTGAGCTAGTTAATATCATTTATTCAGTCTGATAAGATGTTGAATAGAAATTAAATAATTTGATGAATGGAAAGATACGTTTATTTCAAGATTATATAAAGCAATGTCCAATATCTTATGCATAATTTATTATTCGCATTCATTAAAAACTACCTCAATTGATAGTAACACTTAATAGCATTATCAAATCAAATAAATAAATTAATATACAATTAATAAATGGAATTAGTTCTATAATTATTTCCTGTTAATAGAAACGTCTTATTTCTACTTACAAATTTTTGCATGCAACACTCTAAATTGACTTCTTCATCAATTCATTTCTGATTATTATTAAATCATATAGCTAATAATAATAGGTTATAAATTATAATAATACGCTGTAAATTGACTTCTCCATTTCGATTAATTCATTTCTTATTATTATTAAATCATATGGCATTATGTTTTGATCCTTACTTACGAAATACATCCCTCTTTACTCATTACACTTTCACGTTTTTCAAAATTTTCAATAAAAGCCCTCAGGCACATAAATATTTGTTAAACAGATAAAATCAGCTTTTTGTTTTGTCAATTATTTCCAAATAAGAGAGAGATTGATGCTATGAATTATTCATCATTTATGGAGAGAGGAAATAACCTGCTTAGAGAGCAGGTGTTTCGTATTGGAGAGACTGAGATAAATGTGATAAATGAAAAACAAGATAGCGAACCTGTTCTCGGTAGCCATGAAATCGCAACATAACCGATGTATGATTGGCATCAATTTCACAATGATAACCGAGTAAATTTGGTGGACATAAGCATTGACGTCGTATCTTAGTGCCACCATTCAAACATACTATATTTTGACATTCCTCACCTTGATAAAATGGTGTACATGCGCAATAATCACGACCATCTGCTCCTATAAAGTAAAATTACATACATTTTCGAATTTATTCGATTTTTGAAATATCTTAACTCAAGCAACATGACACAGTTTTGCAACAGCTCATACGCTATCTCTATTAATTCAATTTTTAAAACAAACAAAGGTGAAGTTATAATTAGTAAGCCTACAAGCAAATAGACAGACAGTTGTGAAAGGAATCAGAATTACAAGTTAATGTTATAAATTGATGATTATTTTAGTACTGCAATAAAATGACTAATAACACATTAAACAAGTAATTTATCTTAGTGAAATATTTACTCTGTGTAATGTCTCTTTTTTTGCTTCAAAATTTTCTGCCACCAATAAATTATTAAAATAAACTTCTTTTGAATCACTTTGAAATGACTTTCAATGTAAGAAAATGTCTCATAAATAATGTTTGGAAGGATTTTCCGCAGATGAAAATATCTTAAAACAGATAAAAGACGTTATTTTGTACGTGTAAAACGTAATAATGGATAGAAATTATGTTATTATTAAAATCAATCGAAGTTATATCAGCGAACCTGTCATTCGTTGGCCCTGATCACAATATTTCTCACATTGCTCACCAAAATATGGCTCAGGACAGATGCAATGTGAATTTGAATCGAACGGGCGATGATGGCCATTATTAAGGCATGGTTTAAGACGCCTACAGTTTCGATCTAAGTATTCATTTCCTGGCATTTCTAAAAATTTTAAATTTCACATATTTGACCGTAATAAAATTCTTCTTAAATACAAAACAAATCTCATTCATATTTCATCTTATTGAATAAAATGGAAAAGTTTATAAATTTTTCATTGCTTATATGAAAGCCAAAAAATGATGGAAAAAAGAAAATGATGCATACATGTGCCTACCTGGACATTTACAGACTATACCGATACCGGTAAAAGCATCAAAAGTGAACATTGAGGGAGCAGACAGAAGATAACTGCCGCGATATATGCGACATTTGGAAATCAACTTCTCATTTATTGCACCTGCCTTTAGAGATCCAACACTGCTAGAAATGCTATGTTCATTATAACTTTCGTCAATTATGTAATCCGATTCTTCATGAGTCCAATTTCGAATAATCTAAAATATCATTGCAAAAAACATAATGTTATATTATTTCAGTTCAATTGAAATAAACAAATGAAGTCAACGTTAATTTGCATAAATTTAATCTTAATAACTATTATTCATTTTTATTTTATTTTTAAGCGAATAGCTTGCTAATATTTGAAGTTTGAAGAATTTGATAAGATTGAAAATTTATTGCCAATCAGTGCCTAATTTTATTTCTTCCTTAATTTTATTTCATTCAGAATTTTTTGTTGCACTTTTTCAGATTTTCCGATTGATTTTTATGTCGAAAATTCTGAATAAAAAGTTAATTGCGATAAGAATAAATTCGTTGCCAAATTGCCATAGCAATAAAAGCTAATTAATAATAATAATGAGATGGCAAAATGCACATACAAATATTCTATTCGAAAATTATGCTGCAAACATAGAAGATAAATTACCTCAGGGTTCTGCGGTACCGGATATCCATTCAGGCAGCAGATGATTCGGAATGTGCGCGGTAACCATAATGAATTGTAATCAACTTTAGTTGATTCTGTTATGGAATTATTGTCTGCAAAATGACAAAGTTTTACTTAAAAATGAAAGTATGTAGTGATTCAATATGAATGTTTTTGCTGCTATTAAAATTTCATTTTTTAAATTGTGTTTTCTAAAATCTCATGCAATTTAACTTGCACATACTTCGCAGATGGTTAGACGGTTATACAATGTCAAAATAGAGCTAAAAATACTTTTTAAAAGTTTCAAACGGTGTCACTTGCTAATTAATTAATGATCATTCTCTAAAAACAGTAGAAAATTTTTACATCCGAGAAGTTATTTATGGGATAGATAGCTTTTTATTATATTTTATTAAACTATCCACTCCCCTCAAGTATAAATATATCTAAATCATAAATCCGGTTGGCGATATTTCCACTTTTTAAAATCAAAAAATCCGTTCATTATTAACTGAAATTCTTTGTCAGCAAACAAAACTCCTAGAGAAAAGACATTTTTTTTTGCAAAATTTAAATGATATTGTTGAGAAACAAACCGGGATTTTCAGCATTAACAACAATGATGATAGTTGAAAAAATCTGTAGTATTATCATTGCTATAATTTAAACAATTAAGCATCAAAGAATATAAGTAAGCACCAAAACGCTCGAACATTGGTCATTGGTCCATTTGGAACTGAAATGAAAAAATAATGCAAAGTTTGTAAAATAAGCTTTGGAATAACTTGCAAAATGTTAAATATTATAAAGTAACATGATTATTGAATGAAAATTTTTGCTTATAATTAAAGTTAAGAGAATGAAAATTTTCATAGAAATAAAAAATATCAACAATAATGAATTTGGGAAATTTCAGGTTATTATTATTGCTTTGAAATATAACAAAATTTAAATTTGTATTTCTTTTTTCTGTTATTAAAAGCTATTAACTTCATATTTTTACTATTAAAATTCTTAATATTTCATTTCATTTATTTCGACAATTTCATCAATAGACTTTTTAGGATTATAATTTATTCAAAACTGAAAAGTCATAGTGGTAGAATTTAAAGAGCAAATGTAAATATTTGACAATGAGCTTTGTTAATGGAAGAAAAAAGGATAATTCTAACAATCGATTATTCATCATTTTTTAGTTAAACTTAAGATATGAGCAGTATACCATTTCCTACGGATATTTCATAAGAAACATTTAATTTCGATAGCGAAAGATTTTGAAAGAATTGTGAATGAAATCAGTGAAGAGAAGGACAGGATGAGAATGCCTGCAATCAAATTTCAAATAAATAAAATTGAATTCATAAATTGAATTTAAGTCAAAATCAGCTTAATGATGCTTCTATACTTAACAGCTAACAATCCCAATTAGATGGTAAAGCCTTTATAATTTCAGTTATATTAATGATACAATCAATAATTCTAATTAGCAATAAACAGTGAATATTACGCTCAAATTTTTAAATAATAAAAATATTTTACTAATTCAAATTTGAAGAAACGAAAAATATTACCTTTCAGGGATGAATATTAAATTAGTATTAAAGGTTTTCGTTATTTAACCAATTAATCATATTGCAATGATTTTTCGAAATTTTGTCAACAAAGAATTTATACCTTTTTAATAAAGCCATGGGGCAAAAGGGGCATCATCACAAATGTTTATTTATCCTAAATTCTATTCCTGGCTAGGAAACATCGAATATGTTTTCCGAAGTGAGAATTGAGTAGGCTTAAAAAATACTCCCACAAAGATCATTAAATGAGGTCAAATGTCAACATCTTCTCATAGAAAATATTAATAGAGGTCAAAAAAAATATCAAATGTCACAATAAAGCAATCTCTCCAAGCGCATACCAAATAATTTCCATTTCAAACAGAAATTAAGTGATCAACTTCGAACATTCATTTCGTCGTGCATAAAATTTCACAAGATTATATGTTAATTGATGAAGAAGATAACGAAATGACATTTAAGGCCTAATGATAGACAAAGATACGTGCCTCATTTGTAGATGAGGCATATATCAGTCATATTTGAAAGAATTTCAAAAACTCGATGACATATTATAGAAAATTAATGTAGCTTAAACGCTGAAATAAATGGCGCTTTAAATTAATGAGCTAATCTAAAGTAAACTTAAAAATTATCAATATTTCTATAAAAATCTTTCCCTTAGTCTTATGTTATCGATAGATGATAATTTCATTTAAAAGAGTGATAAAATTTGTGGACAACGAATAAAATTATTTGCCGAATATTTTAATACAACGGAAAAAAAAAATTATATTTTGAAAATTAATGCGAAATTAATATCTTATTAACAGGCTAATTAATGATTAGAATATTTGATAATATCACAGTTAACGAATGACTTAATCGGCTGGAAAATAGGAAGAAAAGTTTGCTTTTAGTTTAATCCTTGAAGAAATTTTTTTTAATAATAAAGTTTTAAAAATATTTGATATTCTGATACATTTCTACATTCAACACTGTGAATGAATCGGTTTTCTTCAAATGAAAGAAAAAAGATCTGAATGATACATTCTTTGTTAGCTGAAGAAACTAACAAAAATGCTGTCAACAATAAATTCACAAAATATTTACAGAATTGAAAAAAAAGTAAAAAGAATTCGAAAGACTTATGAAAATAAAGAAAATTAAACAACGAAAAAATTTTTAAAAATTAATGAAGCAAATAATTAATGAAATTAATTAAATCAATCCAAAATGATTACTGATATGATATTTTTTTCAAAGTTATTCTTAAAGCATATTCATGAAAGTAATTAATAACAAATAACTTAATTAATTGCTATTAAAAAAGTATTGAAATTGGAATATATGCAAGAAATGAAATAATTTGAAAAAAGTTCCAACAAAAATTTCACTATCAATGATATTAATTTGAAATGAGAAGAAATGGAAGAGAATATTTCAAATAATTTGAAACAAGCGGCAAAATATAATTCGTTGAAGAGAGTGATGTCATCACGATGGAAATTGAAATTATAAATATGTAGCGAAGAAAAACAACGGCAATGTCTGAAACACGCTTGATGTGCAAATATCATGCAATTTGGTGGGAGAATTTTTTGAAGCTGAAGAGAGAAATCAAGTTTTACACTTGCGCGATGAATTGAATTCGGTTGATTGATTTTCATTACATTTTACCATCTCATCAATTAGCAATGAATGTTATTGGTGTGACATATGATAATGTAAATAAATAATCAAATGGATCATGTTATTACTATTATATCATCTAAAATAATAAAACAATTAAAAAGTTAAGTGCTAGAAAAGACTGGAAATAATGGTTAATTACTTTAAGCCTTAAATAATAACATAGCTTTAATTGCTTTATTATTATTACTTTTTAAATGATATGATAATTCATTGTGAACTTTTTAATTTATTTTAATCTTAAAATTTAGAATTAAAGGAATCATTTTTTTCTTGAATAGTTCATTGTGAAATACGAAAATTAATTGGCAAAATTCGAAATGATCATTACCAATAATGAAGAAAGAGTTGTTTTCACAAATGCTTGCACAATATTTCAAACAGAGCGATAAGGAAGATGATGATATCAGTAAACAGATAGTAGACGTATCGATTTCATTCATTTTTAATTCAGGCCAATTTATATCAAAGAAATCATATCAGTTTAAAATATTCGTTAATATGAAAAATTTTCAAATTCTAGAACGATAACAAGTTATTATTACTGTTAGCTTATAACTTATTTTTATACTATTGTCTATGATATATTAAAATGATAAAATTGGGAAGTTGGAGTTATGCGAGCTATGATAATTTTATCTTTATCACTCCATTTATATTATTTAAGAAGATCTATGAATAAATAAACTAGAAAATGATATTTCGTAAATTGAAAAGAAAATTTTTTTGAACAAAGTTCAAAATAAAAACATCAAAATGACATTTAAACTTTTGAAATTAACTCAAAAAACAACATTTGCTAAATTAATTTATTATTTCTAGTTACTGGCATGAAATATACCGTAAAAGAAATACTGCGACAGAATAAATTCCTTCTAAATTTAATAGCTTTTTACTTCTTACCTAAAAATTGTAAAATTAGAATGTCCTTTTTTTGATGCAAGAAGAGAGAAATTGAATATCACATTTAAAAGACAGAGTTTTACTTATACTAATGTAATAACAAAACAACGATTCAACAATACTTTTCAACCTGTGTCTCACATTGGAAATTATTATCCTAAGTTTCTTTTTTTCTTCCAAAATAGAAATCATTAAAAAATTTTATTTTGGAATTATTCTATAATTGAAACTATTTATAACTGATAGAGAGGAGAAAGAAGTGAAGAAAGAGAGAAAAAGAGAGAGAGAGAGAAAGAGAGGGAGATAGTGTTTACGATAAATATACAAATATTTGCTTATTTATTTATATTCAAGTCATTTAGAAAGGGAATATGTATATATATATTAAATATAATTTAACGAATCAAAGAATAAAATATTTTGCGCTTTATTATCACTTAACTACAAAAACATATCATTATTACCAACGTTAGCAAAATATCAATTATTTCTATTTCTAACAGAAATGAATTGAAATGAACAATTTTTTCTAATGGTTATTTGAAGTAAATTTATTTGAGAATTAGCCAAGTACTCTTAGTGAATCTTTTTATGATCGAATGATAAAATCGTTGTAAAAATGACCCCTAATCATATATTTAACTATCCTTTATCGATAACAATCAAATAAAATTTTTGTTTACAAACAGGAAAGAGAAGGCAATCTGAAAAACAAAAGAAAATTGATTTTAAATAATAAAAAAATAAACTTCCAAATGTAAAAGAAATTCAACGAGAAAATATATATTATAATCATACAAAATAAATTAAAATAATTCTTTAGAAAGAATTTGTTTTAGAAAAAAACGAATAGATTAGAAGCTTAGTTAAAAATTAAAATGGAAAACAAAAAGATTGAATTTTAATAACAAAAAAGAAGTCTTTCCATTATTTAAAAACCAGTTAATTAGGCTTGTTTTAATGATTGCATTTGTGATAATTTTCCATTTGAAATGAATGAATTAAATTACATTTGAACGATGCATAAAACAAAAAAATCTTTGATTCTTTCGAATTTGAAAGGGATATTAATTAACTTTACTACAATGACAGGTGCAATTGTTTCTGATTATTTATTAATTATGCAAAATTTTGTTATTCTTTTTATATGAAATAAAATATTAGAGATAAAATAATACAAATTATTTTAAATTGGAGAAATAATAATATGTTAAAATGGATTGGAATCAAAATGATTCATTTTCCTATTCCTTATTCTATGAATGATCCAGACATAAGATGATAACGATAATGGTGATTTCATTATCACTATAATTCTACTTATTTAACTTGATCTAAATTATATTCTAACACTTACCAAAGAGATATTAAGGATGATCATTCGATTGCTAAAGGAATAACACTGATTTCATTCTACCACTCGAAATTCAATTTTATAAATTTATAATTTGTATGTTAAGAAAATATTTCATTCTTTTAATATATTTAATGTCGACAACCGCTTATAAAAGATGAAATGCTCATAAAAAAACAAATAATAATTCGAATTCAAAAAATAAACTAAAAGACTTATAAATCCTAAAATCTTTTAAGTCAGACAATCCCCACATTCTTTTATAGATTGGGAAGTATCATAGTTCTGATTTATTAAGATAAATTACAATCTCGAATTTTCTTGATTTCTTTTCTTTGGCCATCTCATTTAACCAAATTTTATTTTTTTCAACTTTACATTAAAAAAATAAGCAATTATTTTGATAAAAGCAAAATTTCCCTATCTTACCCTAGAAAACATTGCAATTTTTATCATCTTTCTCATTGATAACTGCTGAACAGATGAATTCCATCCATTCAAGAAAACTTTGGATGGTTTACTTTAAAAGGCTGATAGTCTTACTTTAATTACAATGAAAAAAACAATTATTAGTAAGTAAGTCGTTGGTCATCAGCACTTGGCAATACACTTTTTGATTAATCTTTCCTTCTTGCTATTTGTCTAAATAATTTCTTATCTATCCATCTAGATTTGAATCTTAAAATTTTTAATAATTGTAACATCTATAAAATTATTTCAGAATTATTGGCTACGGGAAAAAATTGACAACATTTTTCGTTTCATTCAATTTATATATCAATATATGGTGAACTAATCTTTTTATAGCGTTACATGTGAATATTTAAAAAGATAATTAATTGTTAATTTATCAGCTTTCTGGAAGCATTTAATAGATATCCACGCCGTAGAGATATACTTAACTATATCGCTGATCAATCAATATTATTTATCATATGATCAAATAGCTCTGTGATATATTTAATATGTTATACAAATTATGTTAATCTTTTAACTTCTCAATGCTATGATTATAGACACATTAAGAAAATCTAGTTGAAATGAGAAAATTAGGAATAGAGGTAATAATTGTTTGCTTTATGTTTTAGCTAATCAAATTTCAACTTTTAACTTAGTTGGTAATTTCCATCAAAAGTGAATGAATTGACAATAACGCCAATCGTAAGGTACGAGTTGTATGCTAGAAGTTATCAGATTTAATAGATAGCAAATCTGACGTAACCAAGTAAGAATAGGTATGACAAATTCATGAAAAATTTTCATCGCATTATATATTGCTCAAAAAGGAGCATATATATGATAAAATATGAAATTTTATAAGATAGTTAAGATGATGACATTATTTGTTGAAATCTATGCCAGATCTTCATAAACAGACAAAAGAAACATTTTTAAGGGTAAAATTAAAGGATTAGAATTGAATAAAATTAAAATAATGAAAAAGCAAAAGTTGAATACTCAATGATTGATTTAATCTAAAAGGTTGTTTTGTTATTTTGGAATTTAGAAATAAAGTGCAAATATATGTAAGGAGTGGATGATATATGCTTGTGTATTTTTGCGAATTCAACGATTTCCTATCAAAAAAGTAACTTTAATCTTTTTGCTTGGACGAAAATAAAAAAAAGTACAATCAATATTGTTGACAGTTCATTTACAATAATAGCTCTCTCCACTTCCACAATGGTGTTATTTGTTTGAAAATTGCGAATTAAAAAGAATCATCGAAAATTATTAGTAATGAGAAAAAATGGGAATTACAGTGACATGAAACTAATATTTTCCAGCGACCCTGACCCAAATGAATATAACTACATGAAAATAAAAGGTAACTGACATGCTGGAAAACTCAAACGATAGCTGCAAAAATTTCTGCAAAGTTTTAGAAGTTAAAGAGTGGCTAGAAATTCGTCCTTGTGGGATAAATCTAATAATTAAATTCGACTTCTTGCAGCTCATCAGGTTCGATAAAATAACATTAAAAATTTTTGCTCAAATTCAGATGCTTAATTTAGATTTATTTGATAGATATGAAAAGTAATCATCAAAACGTATAAAAGAAATGTCCAAGAGCAAAAATGATCAATATGATTTTGAAAATAAATTTGAAAAAATTGAAATCAGCCTAATTTTAGCTTTAAAACTAAAAAGTTTAAATTAAAGAACTATATAATCTAAATTTGCTTATTTTCTATTACCTTTTATGCCCCAGCAAGTAATTAAAAACAAGGAATGCGGTCGTTTGGGCCAGAAGTTGGACAACAAATGTCTCATACCAGTCGAGAATCCGCACTGAAAGAGAAATAATACAATCCTGAAAGAAACCCATCTCATTGAACAGCGAGAAAAGAAGCATTTAATGCCACCAATTTGAAAATGAGGACAATATTTATGATTACTACTGTCAGAGCATTCAAAATGGATCTGTTGAAATATAGATATAAAATTAATTTCTTGGTTCAACCAATAAAATTTCAAAATGCCTTCCCTCCCAGTCTCATTTTAATTTTTAAATTACCTAGACTAACTTCATTTATTGTTTTTCTAGTTTAACAATATCAATTGCACAATAAATTCGTCATCTGTTCAGATGACTTTCAAAAGTTTGAGTAAATATTAATATGTGACAATAATATCGTATCAATAGACTAATATTAGTATCAAAATTCATCAATTCGAACAAAATAAACATCATATTAAATCAGATTGAGGATTTTACACATTTTTGCACATTTATTACAACCCGGTGAGTTAATTACTATTATTTACAGTAAAAAAACATGAAATGTAACGAAGTTCACCCGCTGTACATCCGCTAAAAAGTGAAACTAGTTCAGTTTTCCGAATAGATGTTGCGTAACGAGGGATGAGTAAGAGTTATGACTCATTTTTCCCACTTCCTTTTTTTGCGATAGAAAAGCAGGAGACACTAACAATCTTTCTTCACTTTAGTACATCAATATTACATTAGTCATCCATGAATAGTTATGTCATCCTATTTCCAATTATATCGATCCTACTACTACTACTACTATTATTAGATTAGTTGACAGCGCCTTGCGAATTCGTAACAACAGTCAACAACGATAACATACATCATGACATCATTAACATTACCAGATCATTACATCAGTCAACATTAATAAGCATTATGTCCATAAATCATGATTAATCAAATCACTGTCTGCACTTAAGATTATTTAATAATAATTTATCCCTAACAAGGCCTCTGGTTACTTTACATTGTTAGCAATTCACATAAATTTCTGAAAACTTTACAAAATTTATAATCCACGAGAGAATTCCTCAGCACTTCTTTAAGCAGTAATTTGTTGCTCTCTTTGTTATTTATTGAATTACGAAAAAAACATGACGCATGCATTTAGCGCCGTGATTCCTCTTTCTCTGTATCTGTTCGTGAATC
The DNA here is from genome assembly GCA_916381525.1 of Cercopithifilaria johnstoni. Lineage (NCBI taxonomy): Eukaryota > Metazoa > Nematoda > Chromadorea > Rhabditida > Onchocercidae > Cercopithifilaria > Cercopithifilaria johnstoni. The sequence goes on from CAKAEH010001042.1 coordinate 30,885, forward strand.
ATTATGAGCAAAGTTTAAATTCTTCAAATTAAAATGTCTAGTTTAAGTGATTGATAGGTCAGTTTTAGTATTACCAAACCAACCTAAACTAGAAGTCCCGTTAACATTTTTGTAATCTAGTTTTATCAGTACCGCTTGTTTAATGAGTCTTAATCATGTCTATTCTTACCACTTAATGTTTGTTTATTCATTCATCAATCACTTATTTTTTCTCATTTCTTTTATCGATAATATCCGGAGTTAATATGAGCCATGCATACTTAATACTGCTCATAAAAAACTTATACTTCTATTGATAAATTTCTCGAAGGGCGTTTTATCTGCCGTTTTGTATATAAATAAAAACTAAAATATTTTGAAATAAAGACTATATTAAATCACTGTCCATAAAACGATCGCCATTTCTACTAATGAATTGGGCTTTCACTAGCAGTAGGAAGAATTAAGCTTCTCAAGTTTACCGTGCAGTGACAAGACTGATGCAGAATGGGTAAGAAAAATAATGTCCTCTATTATATATTTTGAAGAACTTTTGCAGCAAGATATTAATTCTGATAGATGAGTTAAGTTTCCGGTAACGGTTGGGAGTAATTACGAATGCAGTGATTATTTTTCTAAAGTCTCAAATGTTAAAATCTCACGTTAGTCTACAACCAAGAAACCGATCTGACATCAGAGTATTGAGAACTACATGAAAACTTATTTTTCGAACAGCTTAATACTGTTTACATATTTCACCTGATTAAACGATGCAAAATCCTCCGTTTTAAAGTTTCCTATTATTTTGAGAAAAAAGAATATCTATGAAAAAATGTTTAAAAAACATTTTAAATATACAAGCTGTAAAAATTTTCAAAGAGAAACAAAGAATGTAAACGACTTACTGTATGCAAATCAAAGACTTAGCGAATTATAAACATGTTAGTATATTAACCGATAATAATCGTAATGTACAAGTATGTACACGTATAATCTGAAGTTTAAACGATATGAAGCTATTCCTACAATCGAGACTAAAAGCATCGCAGCCAAAGAATCAAAACATCACTCAATCTGAGATATCTATTTTTTTTTTTTAGTAGATTTTAAAAATGCAGGAAAAAAGCAGGAGTGCATGATATTCAAAGAAAGCATAAACATGCCAATATCAGAATTATAAATTAACAATTGTTACAGTGTCAGTTGCTATCAGATGAAAAGTAAAGATAACGTGGTAGTAGAAACCAAAATGCACAGAAAAGCAGCATTCTATACAATTTATGAGGAGGTCAAAATTCAAGATAATAAATTAAAGATCAGCTTGAGATGCAACTCTCAAAACTATGGAAATGCTTCGAAAATTATGACATTCTATGAAATATGAAACTAAAACTGATTTAAAAAATACTATATTTGAACTTACATTAGCTGAAATTTATATTGTTAATAGACTTGTTTGATAGAAGAACCAAAAACTGAAGCAAGATTGTAACATTTCGAAACAAAACAGCAAGGGATGCAGTTTACGAACACGCAATCAGAACGAGAAATTACTAAAGTCCTTGTCAAAGTAAAAAAAAAGATCCATCCATTATTTTAAAGAGAAGAAATTGAACAATTTTAAGTATCATTCATTAAAAAACTATAAAGGCAATCTGTATTTCTACCGCTCATTGGGATAAAAAACAAACAGATACAGACACCATTTAATGTTATAAAATTAGGAGAAGGATATATAAATGATTATATTATAGTGTTAAGCAAGAGTACAGATATGAAAGGATGCTAAAAGACACCCTTAATTTGCGAGATCGAAGCCAAATATATGGACGACCTCACCCATTCCCTTTGTCTTACTCTCACGAAAAATAAGAGGTGTTCCAACGCGTACATATTCAGGACAACTGTAGAATTCGAACTGGACAGTAACCCATTGACAAGGCACTATCGATGGGGCATCTAATTCCATTATTGTAGCCGTTTGACATACTGAACCAATGTAAACTGTAACGAAGTGGTTATAGAAGTTCTTGTTCTTCATCCTGTTAATTTGTTATAAGATATGAACTTGATATTACTATGAAACATTAAAAAGTAAAATAAGAGCAGTACTATATATTATTATGAGAAATAGCCCAATAATTACTTGAATTAAATTGAACCTACACAGATTTAAAATTTGCATTATAACTCTAACTTTTTTAAAATCTAACCTGTTCCTTGAAAGCCCACACATATTTCACTCGCTGGATGATACAGCAAATAAAGACGAGCCGTAAAACGTCGACAAGCTACCCCTTCATCCTTAGCATTTAACAAAACCATACCCTTTAAAAAACTAATTTTTAACAAATTTGTAAGTTTAACAAACAGTGGCGTCATATGTCTCACTTTTAGGGGTTCATGGGCTGCGATCATTTGCATATAAGCATTTGCATATACTAAAATATTTATTGCCATCCCCATCTGCTTTCTTTATATCAGTTATAAATTACTGTTACAGCCTCAATTTGTAATACGCAGCTATATATCATCTTAATTCCGTTAGATTATTCTCGATATTCCATCAAAAATATTACGACGCTTATATTATCATTATTGATTAAACTGAGAATCCGGATACTTTACATAAAAAATTTAGAAACAATGCCGGTGGGCTTTTTTTGCATGTAATTTCTCATAGGTTTCATATTTCTTCCGAATGATGGATGACAAGTTTAGCAATTAAACTTTTCCGTGGAATTTTATTGGCATAATTGTGATCTACCTCAAGATAAAATACAGAGAATGAAAAGAAATGGATGCCAATTTCTAAAAGATGAATAAAACAGAAAAAGCTTACCCTTCGTATATTTTGAACATAGGTTTCATCAAGAGCTAAAGCCATAGAAGCAGCCTCACCAGGTCGTACGAAACGTACCGGTTGTTTGTTGCGCCGTATACTTTCAATTCTCCCGATATGATAATTACCATCCTTGAATGGACCGATTTGTATTGCGTCTTTCTCTCTTAACATACCATCCGTTAAAACGCCGCACACTACGACATTCACCTGGAAATTTAGTTTGCAACATACAAAGCTTTCTAAGCAACTAATTACAGCGGAGAAAAATGAAAATTAATTCCAAACAAAAAAATATATTTAAAAAAAGGACCTGTGGAACACGATAAACCTCCTCTATTGAAAACAGTAGAGCATTTAATGATATTTCGTCTTGTTTTAATTTCACAAAGCTATTGGACGGCAAAAAATTCAGGAACTGCTGCAGAAGATGAAGATTGAGACCTGATACATTTGATATGAGAAAGACTGGTACCACATTTTTGCTTAACATAGCAGAGGCGCAGCTAAAAAGCCAATCAATTGCAAAATTTAAAATTCCACCGTAATTGCCAAATTAGTAAAAACGAACTGGCTGGAAAAAATTATGCTTTAGATTAATGATAGCAGAAAATTGTAACGCAAAAGAGTTTACCATACAGCTGCGCCGGAATTTTCGACTCGTTCTGGAATGCAATCCATACCTGGCCGACTAAGTAGCATATATATATTTTGAAGAACTCTGCAATCAATTGAATTCTCTCTATCTGTAGCACGAGAATAAACTTCACGAATATTTAAAGGGTTGCAATTAATTTTTTCATACGACTAAAGAGCAGAATTAAAATTGAGTAAAAACTAAAGCAATTAACTGATCACTTGTAAAAGTTCATAATACTACCTTCAATAATCATGAATATATTATCGCTCTTGTTCAGCAAATTACCTAACAGTATACCTTAAATTAGAATTCTTTCTAATACGAGGTTATCGGCACTCACTTCTCACGTGCAGCTATAGTAACAGCATCAACTTTAGTGACAACAACGAAAACTGGTATATTAAGAGCAACAGAAAGACCCAAATGTTCACGCGTAACTGATGTTGGACCCGTTATTGCACTAATAACTAATGCCGCGAAATGTGGCAAATATCCTGAAAAACAATAGAACATTGGAAAATGAGAAAAGATGTGAGGAAAGCGCAGAAAAATACGAATAAAATCCTCCACAACTTTCACCTGTTAGCCCATAGATGGTTGTTTTGAGATATTTACGGTCGCCAGCCAAATCAATTAATGTTATCAATTTTGTCGATTGCTCTGCAATTTCTTCCAGTGAATGTTCCGAATAATTGATCAACTGCAAAAACATATGACAGATTAAAGTAATATTCCTGCACAGATACAACAAAATCTCCAAAAAAAATTTGAAGCTTTCAGTCGATATATTGGTAACCGCATCAATAATGAGAAAAAATTAATGATCAAATTCTTGATGAAAACTGCCAGCGTAAAGTAGGGAATAGTATAAGAAAAGGTCAGTATTTCTTTATTTCTTTTATGTGTGAAACTAATTATTGTTGCAGTGGCAATTTTTTTACATTATTTAAATAAGTACTAACCAATATCAAAACAAATCTTACCTTTCCTTGTGAATCGAAACCAATCATATCTAAACAAATTGAACTGGTTCTACCAGTTTGGAATTCGTGTAAATAACGAAAGAGATTCAATCGAGCCTACAAATGTCGTCTAAGATATTTTTCCAAAGCATAATCTTTCGCTGTGATATTATGAAATAAGGAAACAAATACCTTTCCATGGCCATTATCAAGATGACCCTGAGTTAGTACGCCACATAATGTTGACTTTCCAGCATTTGCACTGCCCAAAATAGCTATCCTAAATAATTTCACAACAACAGTAATGTCAACAGTCAATTACATTATTTACTTCGCAATAGCAACAATTGTTTTGCAGTTTTCGAATACATCGGAAGAAATTACCTGAGTCCAATAAACTGCTGATTATCCGGGACTTTCCGTATCAACAATTCAACGACTCGTCGACGACAGCATGCAACGTTTTTCGGCGTGACATCACGTTCACGAAGCTGCAAAATAATGGAAATTAAGTAATTTGTATAACTGAAATTATACTAGTTAATAACGAAGAAGTTGTGTAATAATTAATGACGCTTATTCGTAATCAGAATTTTACAAATGCAGGGAGGACCGTTCAATATGACTTTTGCTATTATCAGAATTAGATAAAAGACATGTATTATTTCTGCACTCTTATTTTACAAGTTAAGTGGCAATGTGGAAACTTACACTGATATAAATTTTCTTCGTGAAAGAAAATACGCACACAGTAAATGATACCGTTATATGGTATTTCTTTTCTTCATTTACAAAATTACTATTATACAACATCCTATTCATCAATATGAATAATTTTCTCATTTCAAAATTAATTCCTGGTGCCTAATTTTGCCAGTGCTTTCATCTTCAAACCAGAAGAAGAAACTGAATAGTATCCTCAAACCAAAGAATTAAACATGGAAAATTCCTAAAAGTCTGATATTTTCATTTATTTATCTTATGGATAAGTATCCACGTATCATTGTGTTTTAACAAAATGAATTTAAAATCTCTCGAATTAATAAGTGCGAGCTCTGCAGTAGCAAAATCTATAGTAGCAAAATAAATAATATGAAAACAACTTTGATAGCATACCATCACAACACTTGCATTCAAAGCAGCAGCCATGGATTTCAGTGTTCTCATTGATGCATCCAATTCTTTATCAGTTAGACCCTTTATCATACCATCGTCTTGTACACCAATTTCATAGATTGCCTCACCTTGTCCCTCCCGTAAACGCCATTTCATCTGTGTTATCAGATGCTGCATTCGACTTAAAGATGGATCGACAAGTTTTACCTGCATTATTATGCAATGAAAAACAAAAAAAAAAAACTTATTTACATTATTCTGACTTTTAAATTAAGTTCATTTATTTCCTTACCATGAAAATGAAATATTAAAGGCAATTGAATTTTTGACTATAATAATGTCCCTAAAATTTGAATCAAGAAGGTATACTGCAACTTTCGCTAAGCCATAGACTTACCTTATATTCAATATTCCCTTCCTCAACTTCTGGTGGTAGAGAATCCTCGAAATTTTCAAAAATGTCTATTGAAGACAGTGCATTAGTGTTATCAGCCATCCTTTCACACTTTGATTTCTACCTACCGGTTCTAAAGCAATGAATATTGTATTGAATCCTTAAAAGGATTAAAAATTTGATTATTCCCATTATAAAATTAATAAAAAAAAGTTTTATCACATAAAATTATAAAATAAATCTTCACTTTCGCTTCATTAATAATCATTCTCAGTGATATATACGAAAAAGATCTTACGTAAGTAGAAAACTTAAGAATTTTAAATAGAGAAATAAATGAAGCAACAAAAAATTTACGGATTATAAACATAAATCTGCAAAATGCTTACTTTCACCGCTCAAACGCTCGGTTGTAAAATTTAATATCATAAAATTCATTGCATTTCCATACTGACATTTTCCTGCACAGAATACCGCTGGACATCTTATATCTTTTGTCTTATAACATTGCGATTCCCGAATAAAGGATATTATTCACAGAACACAAAAAAAGAAATAAAGAAAGATTGCACCGGATACGGACGACCATACATACGAGATCAGTTAAGATAGATCATATCATAGATGTCAGCCATGACGAAACAAACTCTGCAACGAGCTGAAGCAAAACGAATGCGTGCAGCCAGCTGACAGAAATAGTGAAACCATAGCGTAAAAGTACGGAATTATTGAACTAAAACAGTTCAGAAGATCAGTTCAGATCACCAATTTGCACAAAACATTTCGGTATTTTTAAATACGGGATCGAAAAGTTCGACTTTCGTAACACACAGTTAATATCATTATGTATTAGCTACATGTAAACACATGTAATTTCATGTAAGCTAGCTAATACATAGTGATATTAACATTAATGTCCCTATATATATCAAAAATTATGCATACATTATGTGAATCACGTCTTCTGTCACTTTTTTCAAACTTGCCAAATATTGCATATAAATTTTACACATGGAGAACAAATATAGAGGATAAAATATCTTATTTAAAAATGTGGAGAATAACAATGGATAAACTTCGACAAAGTATTAATCAGTTAACTGGAAAAGAAAACATGGAAAAAGAGTGAGACGCTAACTGGGATAATCCATGTGATAAATGTTCATCCAACCTGTGGTATGTTGTGAATGTAAACAAGTTAGATCACCGTGAAAACCAATCAATAAGAAATAACAGTTTTTTACCAAGGAAAAGCAGAAAGAGCACTGCAAGTGAATAGAATCAGCATAAAAGTCCATTTAGCTCAACAAATACTGCCATATTTTAAACCTAATTCTCGCATTTCTGCCCATATCTCAATATACTATGTCATACAACGATCAAAATACCAAAAATCTTTTTCTTACGTTTCTTATATTTTCTCTTCATCTCCTCCTCATGCGCCTTGCATTCTTCCGATTTCAATCACTACTTGCCACACTTCACCAATTTTTATCATCCCTTCCATTCTACTTGCAGGCTCTCTCTATATCTCTCCATGCAACATTCAACCACCTCCGATCTCTCCAACTTCCGATATTCTATGCATTCAATTCTACCTATCCTCATGAAAAGAGTTAGTATTACTATCAGCTTCCATCAAATTTCAATCCAAATTGCTTCTGTATTTAATCGAAATACCAGAACAATACTGCGGTGGAACAATGTTAGTCATACACCTGTCTCACGCTGAACGGTTTCTGGGGAAGTTTGTTGCGAATGATTTGAACATGCAAACTACAAACCGAAGTGTCTTAAGGAGAAGTGGTGCCTTTTCAATCCGGAATATCCATGCTTCTATTATTTCTGCTTTTACTTTTATTTTAATCCTATTTCAGCCATAACTACTGCAGATTTTATGAGCGATAAGACTGATTGACAATTTGCTGAAAGGAATCATTCAAATGATCATTTTCCCAGTTTATAGATACTTCTTCATATCTTATTCTCTTAACTTTTCTAAATATCCACTCATCATTACGGAAAGGGTAAGAAGCAAGTCAATCCTGTAAGAATTCAAATTATATAACGTCTCTTCATTCTAAAATATAGAGATAAAAGGAATTTTCTAGGAAATCAGTTGACAGTAACAGAAACTTCTGCGCCGGAATGCCACAATCTGTCATACCATTTCTAAAGTTGTACTGCATTTTTTGATCTTAGTCAATATCTCAATGAAGTGAAGCGAGTCAAAAGATAATAACTAATAAAAAATGTTTGTATTAAGCTCGCAGATACACTCATGGAATGCATAATGATACTTGCGGATGTGATGGAATGCATAATGATACTTGCGGATGTGGTGGAATGCATATACTTGCGAATGCGATGCCATTGCAAATCATTAGTTGACGATTAATCAAATTATAAAAGAATGTTTAAAATTTTGAAAGAAATAATTCAATATTTATGTTTATGACAATAAAATTTATGTACAACACAATTTCTTGCAAATTCCCAGCTATAAAGTTATAGTATATTTTAAATGCGCAATGAAGCGGCAGAGTCAAGGAAGTGAAAGGATTTGTTATAATTGACCAAAAAGTGAACTGTAGAAAATATGTCTCTTTATAGAAACATACATTAAGACACAATAAATAAATAAAGTAAAATAAAAGACGAGCTAATTAACATATTTTAAGAAAAATAAAAAAAGGACAAATATGCTCGACAATCATTGTTGACAAATATCAATAGCCAATAATCTTTTTTTTCTCAATCTCTTTCTATAAGCATAATAAAGATATTCTCCTCCCAAGATTGGATGTGATATTAAACACCCAACTGCTACAGTTTTCCTGATCTCAATTGTTTCACTAAAATCCATCATAAAACGAAGCATGGAACCGAAATGAAATAAGGCATAGGCAATGTGCAACAATAATTTGCAACAATCATTTCCCACTTGGCCCTCAAATCATTAGGAGCATAATGCCTTGAATTTATGCTTGTGAGATTTTTTAAGGCAATCTTACACGGATCATCCGTGCATTAAAAATGCCTTTTCAAACAAATTCAAAATCGGATTCGTAAAATTAAAATAAATAAAAAATGTGAATAAGATGAAAAGCGAAGAGGAAATATCTCGTTAGTTGTTAATATCAGTGTGTCTTACACTATCAATCTAAACGAACATTCTAAATGAGTGAATATTTCAGGAAAAAAAATGAGCCTAATGCAAGATGGAGTTTATTCTTAAATTGATAGATTGATAGTGTGTTGCTTCAGCACCATTTTATGTTGGCAATACTGTAGCCATAGCTTACCAAGGGACAATTGTTTATTTACCACATTTTTGTACCTACAATGATTATAATTTTTCAATTAATTTAAATGATTTAATTCAAAGTTTTAAATTATTTTTTATATTTAAGTTAAAATGAAACCGCACTGTTAGTTTGAGCATTTCTAGTTTTCCTAACAGTTAAGACGTCACACTTTATATGAACTACTGGCAATTCTTACTTAATTCTTTTGAAACAAAATTTTTTTCTATAGCGAATTAGCCATAATAAAATATATTAATTTAAAATAATCTCAATTCCAATTTATTTTGCAATGTTTAATAAATTTGATTAAGAAGAATTAATGGATTAAACTAACCAAATTTCCATTAAAGTTATATGATATAAATGATTACAAAAACAATAATTCATTGAATTATATTGCCACTCTCAGGCTAATTACAGTAGATCCCGTGATACGGTCTGCGATGAGAGCGATTGTTTTTACATTTCAATAGATAATTAATTCCTTTCATAAGTTTGGCAAATGATGATTACTTTAAAATTTTGATTCTAAATCATTTAAAGTAAATAAATCAAATAAGTTTAAAATATTTTGCATAAACAAGAAACAAATAACAACATTTACATAGCAAAAAAATCAATGAGTACCTGTTGAAAGCTTAAAATCATTGCAATATCAATGTTATCTGATATTTTAACTTGAAATGAATATTTTTGCAAAATAATTCACATTATGAAATTACATCCTTAAATTCGTGAGACAACAAAAGAGAATGTGCAATGAAAGATCTTTGTAGTTATTCCATTTTAAAATATCTTTTATGAATTCTGGTCAACTAATTTCAAATTTAAAATTTTCGTTCATTTTTTGATATTAAAAAGACAAATGAAATTTATACCTGATATTTTTGCATTGCATAACGAATATCTCAAGATGAACTCATAGGTTGCAGAAAAAGAAGAAAATGTTGAACTTGAAACAATAAGGAATGATAAGAATAATTGCTAATAAAGTCAAGACTGCAATAACTAGGCTATCACTGATTTACTTAATGACTACTCTTTAAAAATGAAGTCCCATAACTATGAAAGTACGACTATGTCATAATAATTAAGTTTGCAGTGATCACCATAATTTCATTAACTCGGTAATCTGAACTTCACCAACAAGGAAATAGACAAACGTTCCGCATTCATGATTGCTGACATCATAAGTTAACTACTTGAAATCAATTATCTTTAAAATTTTAGGCCAATTTATTTATTTATCATTTCAAAAATATCAGCTTGTTCATTTGCATTATTTCAAGCTTATTATCAATCTTTTTTGCATTCCTACAGATTTGCTTCATTCTATAATAGCAATCCGTTGCTATCATTTGTAGACATTAAAATAATCATATCACAAGGGGGAAGGGGGGAGGGAATAATGCTAAATGATAGCATTTAATTGATATCTTTTCATCACAATGAATTAAATTCTTCCTTTTGTAAAGGCCAAGCATATCAAAATCAATTTATCATGCTACAATCATTAATTTCATTTACAATAAATGTTTTAAAATTTAGCAGTTGAGGTTGGCTCATTAATTCTTCATAACTTGGCTATAAAGATTCGTATTATCACTGCTTGGATTCGCTTACCCCGAAATATCAGTGCTAACAATACTAATACCAATGTAAAATGAAACAACAATCTTGCTTAGGCTTTTTGCAGATCTGCGTCACTTCATTCCATCAATTCATTATTATTTCCGAAATTAAAATTGCTATCTTCTCTGAAGGGTCAGATTTTAATTAAAATGAATTCCTCCATGTCTTCATTTGTTTTCATTTCATTTCTTATGTCTTTCTAAACAAAACCCAATCATATTGGAATATTATAGTGGGAGCTGTACAATTTAATGAGAAGTAACAGAAAAGAAGTGACACTGATGACATACGTTATGCGTGATTATCATTACCATTGTGATATGTCAAATGGAATATATACGAAGTGATAGATGTTATCGTATTAATGTACTGATAAAAATTTCTCTTTTTATCAAATTTTATGCTTTCTTTGTCATATTTCATGCAACGCTATTGAATCAATGAAAATGGGAAATCATTTGCAATGGAATCGAAAGATATTACATCTTTTGGGAGACATTTTTATTTGCATAGTGTTCAGTCCGAATTTTATTCAGGATTGGATTTCTCAGTGAGTATTGTTTGTCTTGTAGTTTATCGAAGTTTGAGGTGTACAGTATGTGAAGTACGACTTTCAGGCAGTTTTCGTCATTGGAGTTTGTCCCTCTTTCCCCATCATCTTGAATATATCACCTTGAAATCCTTTCGATTTGACACTCGAATTACTTTATTCAAAATTATAATGTGTAATTTTGAACGTAGTATATTTGCATGCATTCTAACTTTCCGAAAAATTAATTCTCTTCCAATAAATAGGTCTTTAATTAAGAAATTATTGCTTAAATTTTGAATTCAAATCGTTAAGAGATCCAGTCATTCACTAACCATTGAGCGAGGTTGTTTAACGGTTCAATTGGTGGAAATCGGTATTGTTAAGCTAAGGGTTTTTATCCATACTTTCTTGATCTCAAATTTTCGAAAATTTGTTTTCAGTCTTCGTACTTCCTGCGTGTTCAGTAAGGGAAAGAATTTTTCATAGGAACGGACACTGTTTCTAGTCATTTTAATTGGTAAAAAACAGAAACAGTGGAAGTCAGTAGCTACAAAACAGAGTTTGTGATGTTGGTGGGCGATGGTTAACATCGGTAACTCCAGTTTGGCTCAGAGAGATTCCAACAGTGTTAATACACCAAGAGGAACTGAAACAAGTTTGTATTTTGTATTTCCTGTTTTTTCATTCACCTGAATATTCGTTGCTAAATTTAGGCATATTAGATGTGCCTGTTAAATGCAGTTATGATCAGTGCAACCAAATGTGCTGTATTTTAGAAAAATTATGGTCACTTTAAGGGGCATTTAGTGGCTATGGCTACACATTTTTTCGGACTTTCTAATCATATTGAAAATGAGTTGAGCCTATATTATTAGCGAAAGCATCATTGTAGGTTTTATTATAGACGTGAACGAAGACATGAGCAATAATGAATATCCTTTACACGATGTTCAGCAAGATTCAAACGCTTTGGACTGTAGAGGAGACGAACAGGTAGACGTTTGCTATTTATTCACATTCAGTTTGCGGAGTAAGAGTACAAAAGTAGTAACTGTTTTTTGTTTCTGTATATGGAACAAAAATTATATGTTGACTTTTACTTTCGATTCTTAACTTTTTGCTGGTAACAAAAATATGCAGCCCTCATGATTATGAGAAACGGTGCATCTGCATGGTGTTATATTGTTGACATCCAAAATGTTGATAGCTTTTGACTATCATCCACTCTTTTGATAAACAAATCTGTTGCAGTCACGAAAAGTGCCGTATACAATGCACGGTGTGTTGCATTATTTACAACATGAATGGAGCCGTTATGAAATGGATCGGGCACAGTGGGAAATGGAAAGAGCAGAATTGCAGGTTTTATTTGTTGAATCCCTAAGAAAAAGCTTCAGATGATGTAACTTTCTCATCTAAAATTTTAGTATTATACGCACAATTTTCGTGAATATGATGCATACAATTTTAGGCACGAATAAGCTTTCTTCATGGTGAGCGGAAAGGACAGGAAAATTTAAAGGCCGATCTGATCCGACGTATAAAAATGCTTGAATACAGTTTAAAACAAGAACGGTTGGATTTTTACTAGATTTCTCTCCGACACTTTTTCTTTATAATGTTATGGTTGAATTTATCTTTGTTATTTTTGTTAATTGGAAAGGTTTTTTATTCAAACCATAAAGCTTAAATTTCGTTGCTCAAATAAATTAACAAGTAATTTCCATTTAAATCACGAAACTTTTAAAGGGATAAACCATGTATGTGCAGCTGTGAAAATTATCATATTCATTTATTAAATACTTTTTGTGATAAGTATGAATACATTAATTTACTTTTGTTACTGTTTCAGAGCTAAAAATTATCGCTTAACTCACAATGGTCAAGATAAGCCAGAGGATGAAGTGAGTCCAGATGAAGCAGCAGGTACGTAGTTTGTTTGGAGTTGACTTTAGTTAGGAACTGATGCGTAACATGGAAATGTTTTGAATTCAAGAGTCATATTTTGTGTGTTTAGGAAGTATAAATTTCCGAAGTATGTTTTTAGATGCTGCCGAGCAAGTTTCTCTAGATGTAGATGCTTACGCTTCGCAATGTAATAGCGCCTCCAGTTTTCGTAATGCAAGAGCTTTGTTGAGACAATATCTGCAGGTTGCTATATTATTGTTTGTTTTCTGCAATTGATGCATGAATAGTTCAAGAAGGAAAGACAACATCTTTGCATTTCAGGAGATTGGTTATAGTGAGACAATTTTGGATGTTCGGTCTTTTCGAGCAAAAAATTTGTTAGGATTGATGTCAAATTCGGATTGGCAAACTGATTCTAACAGGTAGCAGTGTTTGCTTGCTGGATTGTTTTTTTTCCGTGCATTACTTATCTTTTTGCAGTGTTAGATATCATGTGCAATAATTATCAAAACTAAAGGCCTCATATATGCTTCAACTAAAGGGTTAATTTGTGATATAAAACATTTGCAGTTCATAAATCATTGCGCATAAAGTACGTTTACATAATAGCACTTAGTCAAGCATGCTCCGGTTACTATGGCTGGAAATGCTGAGCTCGCTGAAGTTTTGTTTGTTTCAGTGCTTCTCGGCAGAGCGCTGTGAAAGCTCTTCAAGATACTGATCGAGCTGTTATGGAAGCTGCGCAATACCTGCGGAAAAAGAAAAGGGATAATTCTGCACCAGCGGGGAGTGACGACAGGTAGTGTTTTTTCTATTTTCCGCATTTTCAGTTGTTGAGTATTTTACAAAGTTACGTTCTCAAATTTTGGTATATTTAAGCTTTAAATCCAAAACTAAGAAGTATATTTAAGCAGTTATTGCTCTAACGACGATTATAGTGATTCGGAAGATGATGAGAAGGAAAGAAAAGGGCACAAAAAGTATTCTCTTGATCCGGAAACAGTGGATGCGCTTGGAGAATTTTCATTTTTAAAGGATGAAAAAACATGTGTTAGCAAAAAGCGACCGGAAGGAAGTAGTGAATGGAGCATCAATCAACGTGCTATTGATCAGATGAAGGAAAAGTTCAGGTAAGAAATTTTCTGCTTGATGTGTCTCTTGCTAAAAAATTCCGCAAAATTTAGTTTTTGTTTTTAAAATACTCCGGTTATCTTATACTTATGCAGATATATAAAAAAAGAAAAAACATTCTCCTAGATCGGAACAAGAAAGAAAACGAAATAATAGTCAAAGTGATTCTTCATCTGGTAAAGGACTACCACATCAACTTCGCTTAGCACAGGATGATTCCAAAAGAGAATCTGATGGTGAGTTCCATTTTTCTAACATATTTGAATTTTCATGCTCTTTTTCAAAAAAGAAGTGCTTTTTTGTTTACTTATTTCTGCTTGAATAGCTTTTTCGTTATCTTCACTGAATAAAAAACGTTTAATAACGCATAAATTTATTTTAGCAAATAGGAAATGGTACTAAGTGTATATTTCATTGTCTTTTTCAGGAGATTGTTGATGAAAATGAAACGAGTCTTATCACTTCTTTTACTTTTAATTTGCAGATGATATCCAGCAATTTTTCGGTGGCAAAAGTAAGCGAGAATTCATAGATATCAATGCAGCTCTTGGAATTGCAGATGAAGGAAATGTTGACATTAAAGATGATTTTATTATTGTTAGTGTATACTTCATTTTCCTTTCCATCCTCATAAGTATCTCCAGATTTCGTTAATTTTTCTGCACATCATTATTTGGTAATTATTATCCTTTGGTGCATTCCGTGTCATGTTTTTTAATGGGTATTCTCAAATTCCGAAATATATTTCAGCCAGACGAAGATACAACAAATATTCGGTGGAATTTGAAATTTACGCTGCGCTCACATTTCGATAGCATTCGCGCCATGCAATTCCATCCAGTCGAACCGGTGCTTATTACTGCTAGTGAAGACAGCACGGCGAAGCTTTGGAATCTTGGCAGTAGTAGCAATATGAAAATGGATTTAAAAGGAAGTAAGTGGCCAGTTTTCCATTCATTTGATTGCGCTCTAACTCTTATAATTTATAATCTTGAAATGAAACCGTTTAAGGGATGTTTAACCGGTTATAAATTGAAATTTTATGTAAGTCTTGCAAACTTACATAAAACATTTATTGTATACTGTCTTTTGCAGATCAAATCTCAGCACATTCACAGTCTACAATCACTGAGCTCGAGCCAACTTATACGTTCCGTGGACACAAGTATTTAATTTGTTTGAAATTTAAAATGATAGCTTTTTCTTATTGATTCATCTTTTGCTAATTTGATAAGTGATTTCTTTTCCAGTGGACCGATCCTTTCAATGGATATGTCGCCAACAGGTGATATGTGCTACACTGGTGGTTATGATGGTGTTGTATGTTGCTGGTCGGTACCATCTGTTAATACTGATATATATGAACCATATGGTATGATTTTTTTCCTTCGAAAATTTAATAAGTGATTTCTTAAATTATGCAGATATGCCTTTTGAAAGTTCCTAGCTTGAACCATGATATATGGATTATTACTGCATTGCAGTCATTGTGAGTGATGATGCTTCTTAACTGTCGTTATGTAGCCCTTTTTGAAAGTCTAAGAAACTTCAAGCGGTTCTTTTCGCTCTATAATTTAAATGAGTCTTAAAAGCGTGTTTGCAGATTCAAAAGTGTTATGCGAGAAATTGAAAGGTCATACCAGCGCAATCTGGTCGGTTGCGTTCCACTCATCCGATAATCGTCTCGTTAGTGCTTCTGCTGATGGAACTATTAAGCTCTGGGAACCAGGTGATTTTTTTTAGAAATTGATGATCTGCATTTATCGAGATTCATCAGCTCGATATTTTATAACAGCAATATATAGGAACAAGTTGAAGCTGTTGATTATGCTGTTGAATAGGGATTTATTTTACGGATGTTTTGACGGTTATGCTATTCTTGGGCTTGGAATTCAATGAAGGAATAGCAAACCCTCCATCGAATATGTATAATTAACAACTAGACATTGAAATATTAAGAGTAAATCTTAAGGAAATACGGATGCACTCATCAAATCATTCGGTGCTGCACTGCCAAACATTAAGCCGACATCAGTTGACTTTGTTTCAACTGAACCACAGCAACTTCTAGTAGCTTATACATTATCATATGCCTCAATTATTGATATTGAGACCGGTTGCAATGTGCTGTCATTTGATTTCGGTGATGGTATGTTTATAGCACATCTGTGTCTGGTTATTTTATCTGCTTGTGAATTAAATTTAAGATTTCTTTTATTAGTTACTATTTTGTAATAAAATTTTATAAAAATGAGCATCATATGAGGATATCCTTTTTCTCTCTTTTTAGAAAGAATTTTTGGGAAAAGCCATTTTTAAAAATTATTAGCTGTCTTGAGTTTCAGTAGAAAATTTTTAGTTCTTAATTAAAATGTTACGTAATTGCTTTCTAAAGATTTGGATCAGTTTATAATAATTCTGCAACTCTCTTTAAACAAGATTTAATCAAGATCAAGTTGTTTACTGTTTTAGAAGATGCTGGAACTATTACGAAAATTTTATCACATCCAACGATGTCAGTATCTTTAACTGCTAGTAATGATCGGAAAATACGCTACTTTGATAATAATACTGGTATCAAAACTTCACGTTTTGGGAGAAATTATTTTTAGAAATTCATCTTGAACATGAGTTGAAAATTTTTAGCTCTAAAAAATATACTACATAACTGTTTTCTGCTTGCTGTTTATTATGACCATCATTTTGCTCATTCTTTTGAATAAAGTGTGCATTAAAACTGACACAAATAAAAGTGAGAGATCTATATTAATCATTCAATTATCTTACAGGTTAGCTTTTGTTAGTCTTTAGTTTACTATCTCATCTTATGTCGTTATTTTAGGCAAAATGATTCATGGAACTGTTGCACATGTTGAAGCAATTTCATGTTTGGCCATTGATCCTAATGGACTGTATTTGCTTTCCGGTAGTCATGATGGTTCTTTACGGCTTTGGAATATGGAGAAAAGGATTTGCTTGCAGGTGTTCATTTTACATGAACTTAGGGCAGGATATCGGTCATTCCTTTTCATTAGAATAAATTGATTCAATTTAGTTGACTTTGACTTTCATATGCACAGATGTAAAGTGTAAGTGTCAACAATATTACCTTCGAAGATAGCTCTATTAAAGTAAAATTTTATTTTTAGGAGATTGCGGCACATCGGAAGAAGTTCGATAGCGCTGTGATGACGGTTGCATTTCATCCAAGTAGGCCTTTGATTGGTTCCGCAGGTGCCGATGCCCTTGCAAAAGTCTTTAGCTCGCAGAAATATTTTCATGGGAATAGTTTTGACTCTTAAAGTTTGTTTTATTTTTTCATTTAAACTGGTGTCCGTTGTAGAATGTTTTAATTAAAAAAGTGTATGCTTCGTCAAATGCTGTACTTTTCCTTATTTTTTTCATGTATTTTTAAGGATTTTCCAATTTTTATATTAATCAATTCAAAATTAACTTTTTGAGCTGCCTTAGTTATAACCTTGGAAAGTTTAAAAATTTCCTGAGTTTGTAAATATTTTTTCCGAGTGACGGTGTAGGCATAATGTTGAAAATTTTTATGTACAAGTCTTAGGGATTCCTTTCTTTTTGGACTGATTTTCAGACCCACTTTATTTCATGATTTCTACTTGGACTTGTCGGAATTTTGTTTTATTGGTCTTAAGAAAAGTAGAGAAGCTCTTTCATTATTGCATTTTGATGGGATCTTATGCTTATTTGATTTCGGTCTAAATAAATTAAGGAAAAATCTCGAATCAGCACACCAACATCGATTGCATAAAAGGGGATTTCACAGCGGTTTACTGAAAGTGGAATTAACTATCTACCAGTGTGTGTGATCATTTTTCATAATATGAAGAATTCAAGTCATTTGTATGCTTACACTCTATATTTGCGGGTGTTTTTTTTTTGTTAGATTTTCAAAATTTTTATTGTGAAATTTAAATCATTTTGCAAGTACTCTTAGGTATGCTTCATCTTTTTGATCACTTTGGTGTGATTTTGTTCATTCATCATTTGTTTTTATTTGTAATCTTCGTCATAGGAGTATTTTTTTCCTACAAAATTTTGTTTTTTAAACTCAGCGATCAATTTGATATAGATTTTCATAATTAAACGCAGACTTGTTCTCGGGATTTGAAATCTATCAAATAAGTAGTGTTATGAAGGGTTATAATCTCGTTTTGAAATAGCAGTTTTTTATCATTTCGTTCAGTTCAAATGCTCCTAAATTAGTCTGATTTTGAGTGATGGGAAAGAAATGACGAATGACTCTGCGGAGATAACTTAGAAAGGAAATGTGCGGCATGTCGTTTTTGTTCATTTGTTTTTATTCTAAAATATTGCTATCAGAACTGAAGATTGGCAATGGTAAGATATGTTATATATGCTTGCTTACGTTTATTCTATAAATGTTTGCAAATTTACATTTCCTAGCGGCAATTTTTAAATTTGCTGTTTTATTGATTTTCTATTTCCGACGAATTCAATGCTTCTTCTTATTCCTCGAAATATTTCGAATTATGCGTCATTTATTATAACCTCTATTGCTGTTGGATAATAATTAATAATATCATTTACAAAAATGAAATAATTTGTTTATTGTTTTGCTTTTTTTTCCTTTGTTTTTAGTTTGTCTAAATCAGTTCTTAAATTTCCATACATAGCAAAATATGTTTGTCTTCTGTGTTACGTTTACCAAATAGAAAAACAAGAAATCTATGGAGGAAAATATTTGATCGCGGTAGAGGATATTGCAAATGCCCAAATAATGTTATGTTTCTGAAGTAACTTCTGCGAACTTAGTTCTTTACGTTTGCATAGCTAAGAGCTTCTAATACTTTGAGTGTTTGTTATTTGTTAAGGCGACTAATTGAAATAGATTGCCCCGCGAAGGCCTAGGTTTAAGTTCTGCGGAGAAAATTACCCTTAAATTAAGTTCACTTTCGATGTAATCGAGACGTCAAGCTTACCATCTGTAATGTGTAAAGTGAATGATTGAAGCATTGTGGAAAGTAATTTGAACATGACTTCTTTAGAAGTTGTAGCAATTATTCACAAGTTCATACCTCGAATGAGCTAATTATTACTACTTCTTGTATATCGATCGCTACAAAAAGTGCTCATCAGCTAAGCAATCAGCAGCAATGTAGATATTTCCGATCAAGTGTTATATATTAGCTGTCATTTCCGCTGTTTTTTATAGACATTTCATAAGCATTCTTCCACAATAAACTTGCTATTATATTTATTTTCAACTTCTAGTTTGCTTTGAAATGAATTAAATGATTCATTTAAATATTTTGGAGATGTTCCAATTAAAGGTAAGTCATCCTTTGATTCTTTTCAAGTAAAAAACTTGAAAAAATTAATGGAATTGTGGAATTTCATCACTTCCTTGAAATATTTTATCGATTAAAATACCCGAAAGATATTCGGGCATACCAATTACTTTAACCGTAAGGTTGCATTTCATTAAAATTATGAATCACATGGCGCATTATTTTGCGCCCATATTTCGCTTCACTCATTTTACATATACAGAGAATATGGATATTTATTCTAGAAAAAACAAGAAGATTTTTTTCAAATTTGACACTTTCTAGATTTTATACATTAAAATTTATTGCCAAACAAACATTCTGTTAACAATGTTCCAAAAGATAAGTTTCTTTAAAAATAATTCCAGTTAGAATTTTTTAATATTTTTTTAATTTTGCAAAATTTTAATGCATTTTCAAGCGCAACGTCAAAGATAAAACAAATGTTACAAGCAAAAAGATTTGCCCTTTTCTACTGACCTCTGCTGACTAATATCAGTTAACCTAGCAGTAGGACATTAAATTAATTGGTATAATCAGGGATCAATCATTTTACTTCGTAAGTTGTTAAGTTATGTAGCGCATATATTATAAAATTTGTAATACTTCATAATCAGTATGTTAACTTAATTCTTCACTTTAAATCCCTCAGCTCTCAGTCTCAGTCTCAGCAGTTTCGCTTTTCCGGCAGATCATCTTACTTTATTTACTTCTTCATTGGAAAATATGTAGAATTATTGATGTCTGATAAGAAGTTAAGGAATAGAAGAAAAACAAGAGGTTCAAAATGAAATTTTTAGAGGTTCAAAATGAAATGAAATTGCAATGAAATTCTGGAAGCATAGCTAGAAGGAAAGCAATGAGCTAAGCCTGAAGTTATTGCATTCGTTTCTTACTTTATATTACTTTTACATGGTAATGAAATGCTATTAACCTGAATTAAATTTAAAAAACGGGAAGAGGAAGAATGAGGGAAATCAATCAGTTGAAATCAAAGTTGGTTTAAACCTTTGAAATACAATAATTTGCAATTTGTTGGAATAAGTCAGTAGAGATTTAAATTAAACAAAAATTATTCCAATTAAAATTGGGGTTTTTTTTGAAGAGAAGCAAATTTCAAAATTATGCAAATTTCAAAATTACAAATTCAATTTATTAATGTTTTGTGCTGTGTTATTTTAGCTGTTTGCCCTCTGAACGGGTCGAATAATCAAATTGATCACTGAGATAGCAAGAAATTAGAATCCTTCAAATTAAATTTAAGTCAATTTTAGTATGGTTTAATTTAGCTTTGATTTTATATCAATAAATCCATAACAAATTGATACATTTAGAAATTTATAATAATGAAATTTTAAAATGAAAATAAAGAATGGAGTGAAAAATCCAATCAATTTTACTTTATTATTTTTATTTTACTTTATTTAGAAATTAGAAAAGATTCAAATGGATCACATCCATAAATGCTTAAATGCAAAATGCAAATATCTATTGTTTTATGAAGATGTGAGAGAAAATCTTTTTTTTTACATATTGACGATTATATTAATAGAATAATTAATTACTCGTTCATTAATATCGCATAATTATTTAACAAACTTTTCATTTCACTCATCTAATTGGGCAAAAAAAGTGGCAAAATAAAAAATCGAAATTAATTGAGCAAATTTTCTTGGCAGTAATCTCTGAAAACTAATTCACAAATTCATTATTTTTAAAATATTAATTCATAACTTAAATTATGATCTTTTTATTAGATTTAATTTGTTAAAGAAAGATAGATGCTATATCGAATTGCTGATTGTTTGAATTTCATGAAATTTAAACGAGAATAAATAAAAGTAATGTGAAGGATGAAAGCGTTGAACACAATTAACAACATTTTCCTTTTAAAGATATGAACGACCGAAAATCGATGACAATTTTGACACAGTTGTAAATTGTTGCAATTTCAATGAAAGTATACTCTTACATTTTTGCAAAACATCGTAACATATTGTTCTTTTTTCGTTTCATAGAATATGTCACAAAATTTTTATGCAACTTAACTTTTTAATGCATTTGCAAGAAAGTTATTAATTTCATGCTAAACTTAAAACATAAAGAATTTTATAATAAACTGAATTTAGTTATAAATAAAATAGAGACAAATTAATTGTTATATTTACAATGTCTCATAACAGTTAATCAATTCGGTATACATATATGCGGATGGCATTTGTATGTTGCAAGGATCAACCAAATAGATCACACGTGGCAAATTTATAAATAAAATCACTAAACAATAAACGCTTGAAAATTAAACCCAATCAAGTAATTTTTGGAAAATTAATATACCTATCAAATATTAAATATTGAAATTAAACAAAACTTAATGCGAAATTTAAATTAGCTCCAATTAATTGGACTTTCATTTACTATATGAAAATGTTACTTTTAGGACTGTCATCTTAAATATGCTTAATAATAATAGTCTAAGATGAATTCTGAATTCGTAAGAGGACGAAGGCATCTTCTAAAAATTTCAAACAAAAGCGATAATTTATTATTTTGGGTAGCAATTGTGATATTAGCAAATGCTAAATGATACGATATGTTATGTTGCAAATTAGCAATATGCAATTGCGCCAGAATGTGCGACCAATAACAAATGTTATTTTTATATAAACATATATGAGCAAAACTTGCATCTATTTAAAAATTTTAAAAGCGATTGATATTTAAATTTCAAGCAAATTTTTATTTAAAAAATGTGATATATTTCCTTTCATTGTATTATTCTACAACAAAGCGGTCAGAATGATAGTATAGTGAATTGAAAATTTAAAAAATTCAAGTTAAATTATTTGATAGGAATGATTGAAAATGGCAAAGCAAAATACTCAGAGAGAGGTTTTCAAAGATTTTTGCGTCAAAAAAAATTTCTCTTCGTGCGAATGTTTGGAAGCACAGTAAGTCTTCAATAAATTTTAAATTTCTCTTATAAATACATGATTTCAATAAATTCAAACCTGAAATTAAAAAATTATTCAAGCACAAATTAAAACTTGAATTTTTAAACTTTAAATCATCCTTTGTGTAATTTCGTTTCATTTTTATTAACAGCTAAACTATGCAAAAAATTCCTCATCATCGCTTCAAACAGCAATTTCAATAGATGATAAAGAGATGGTACGATAATTTGATAGTTTATGAAACAATTAAAATTATATTTTTAAGTTTAGAATAAAATTTATTGCATGAATGATTACTTTCTCTTCAATAATTCTTACAAAGATAAGTAAAAGTTGAGATTTGATGAAATATTCTCCATCATTTCACCGATTATTTTTTTCCATCAAAAGTCTTTGTTTTTAGAAGAGCGGTATATAACTTTTAATTTGCTTAATTTCAAAATAAAATTTGCCGTAACAACGGAAATTTTTCAAAGATGAAATTTGACTACTAAGCATTTTTG
The DNA here is from genome assembly GCA_916381525.1 of Cercopithifilaria johnstoni. Classification (NCBI taxonomy): domain Eukaryota; kingdom Metazoa; phylum Nematoda; class Chromadorea; order Rhabditida; family Onchocercidae; genus Cercopithifilaria; species Cercopithifilaria johnstoni. Next base: position 54,104 of record CAKAEH010001042.1, read on the forward strand.
ATATTATTTAAACAAAAAAGGAAAATAAATTCAGGAAAACAGGAATTATTTAAAAGAAAAGGATCATAATAGTGTTCAAGGTAAATTTTAAATCATCATCTACTTGGACAATTTTTTGACATTTCGTTAGGTATGGCTAAAAGGGGCAAAAAATGGCTATAGGAATGCAAAGATTTACTTCGTACCTTTAGCGGAATGTTTAATCCCTTACGATATGAATTTGTTGAAATATTTGATTACTTAATTAGCACTACCATTAGCCACCAATGCCTCTGCAAACGATAAAAGCAACAATTGTTTCGAGAAACTGAACAGCTAATCGATCTAATCGAACTTAGATATAGTACAGCCTGAGTAAGCTGGCTAATTTTATTAACTAAAATAATATAAAGAAGCTATGATATTAGTTTTTAAGAACTAATTGGTATAATTCAATGTTTAAAAAACCTTCCATTTCTTTAATTTTTTATTGTGTAATTTAGCAAATAATGAAATTTGTTTTGCGATGGTAAAATTTCAAATTTTTTATTAAATAAATTTGATAATTTAATGAGTGTTTGTTTGATAATTTAATGAATGAATACATAAATTACATTACAGGAATAGGTATACCATTCTAAAAACTCAACAAAGTTTGAATTCAACAAAGGTTGAATTTTTAGGATGGTATACTTATTCCTATAATGTAATTTATGTTATTCATTCATTCTTATTCCAAACCAATTGGTGCACTAATATCATCCAACTTTTCATCGATACTTTATTAATATCTCTAATTGATTATTTAATAATTTAATAAAAACCCAACTGACATACAAATTGCTAATATGAAAGATCAAAAAGTTGATATATACCTTTTGAATAGTAATCGGATAAAGCGTTTAACTTTCACAGGAATGATGCAATGTTGCTCGTTCATATATCTTTTCATTTATACAACAATGATAGTTGTTGGAGGAACAAATATTCGAAACTGTCCAGTCGATGATTATCTTCCGATTTGGATGATTCTTTATGGATGTATTGGTATTGCGATCGGATTCATTTTCACTTATTTAAAATTTCTCGCACTTTGGTCTTTTTTACTTATTGCTAGTGCTATTGGTCTGTTCTATTGTAACACTTATAAATGAATAATTTACAGTTTTTTCTTATTCTTATAAAGTTCAAATGCAATATCTTTAAAAAGACAAAAAATTTGTTATTACACTGATAGAATGCTAAGAATAAAATTCTTAAATATTTTTAAAATTTTATGATTATTTGGTGAAAAAATTGTGGAAAATTTTTCAAATTGATATATTTTAATAAACTTAGCGAAGATATAAAATGTAACTTTTTTGATAAGTTTTAAGATCATTTAATATTAGTAAAATGATAAGCATAAATTTCACAGTGTATGAAATTTCAGGTGCAGCACGGTTATATCCAATTTACACACAAGTTCAGCACACTGATAACGAAAGATTATTCTATTGTTCACAATCAGTGTATTTATTATCATTCATAATTGTAACTTTTAATATTGCTCTATTTATCATAACGCTTTTCGCGTGGTGCGCTTTTTGTGCTCGGTCAATTGCATCTAATATAATGAAAAATAAAGCTAACGTTAAATTGAAATTTTCATTAAGCGTTTATTTTAGCATAAAAAAATATACGAAAGTTAATGAAATAACTTTAGTTGGCTCAACTAAATATGTATACATTTCAAATGCATTTAAAATTTTATTATAATTTGAAATTCAAATTTAACTATGTTCAATTTTAACTATTTATTGATTTGTTCATTTTAAAATTCTGAATAAATTCAATTTCAATTTAGTTCAAATTGCAAAATTTCAAAGTTAGCATTTTATTAATAAATAATTATTAATTAACTATTAGTAATAATTCATCAGAAACATGCAACATTCAGTTATTAAAAAAAATTGAATCATCCATTTGTCTGTGATATATTATTGAAATAACTTTGAAATAGAACTGACAGTATACGCTTACGAATGAATGACACATTCTGTTGAACAAACCGTTTATTTCAAGCATTTATTATCATTGACGTTTGAATTTGTGATGAAATGCATTTAAAGGTGTTCTCTTAAAGTATTTGAAAGAACGCTTTACCTGTCCGAGAAGAGTTCAAATGTAATGTAAAAGAACGAAATACTTTTGCTAGCACCGCTTGAAATTCATAGTAATAGTTGGAAAAAGTTTAAAGTACATCAAAAAAAAATCATCTTATTTAAATAAGCATTACTGAACTCAAAAGCGGTAGTGTCTGAAGAAGTACGACCACTAATAGAAATGTGTTGAAGAACAGAATGACAGTTGTTTAGGGAGGATTTTATGACTGTTTTCATTTTCCAAATAAATTTTTTTCTTCGCACACACACACACACACATACATACATACACATACACACATACACACATACACACACAGATACACACACACACACACATACGTACCCACACCGTCTAAACTGATCAATTGGTTTCAATGTGGTGTTAAGTGAATAATTTTTGTTATTTACTACATTTTTTGAAGTTCAATTGGAATAATCAACCAACCGGTTTAAAGAAATTACAAAAATGAAAGATCACTTTTTTCCTCGGATATTGTATTGGTTTGATTACGGTTTTAATGAGTAATATTGGAACATAAAAAGGATAGTAATCCGGAAATTATATCATTAAAGAAAATGATTTTTTCTTCTGTTAGAATACTTTCAACAATTACATTGTGTCATTTGTTTTGAAGCAAATTTCAAGAATTAATTCCAATGATCGAAATCTTTTACAGAATCTGAATAAAAAGAGAATTTTTATATATTGGGAAGTAATACATTTCGATATTCGTAATATGAAAGATAACTAAAGAGAATACCTACGTAATATTACGTGATATGTGACGTGATATTATATCTTTTATAAATCATATTCCATCCGTATTTTCTACATCTATTTTACCAGATATATATATATATATATATATATTGCAATAATGTATTATATATAATGTTTAGACTGAATAGATTAATTAATGTCAAATAACGTACGCTTAAAGACGTGAATAAAAAGACATAGGCCTAAAAAGATAATAAAAGAGCCTAAGGAAAATTTCTATATTTCGTTTAGTAATTTTTATAATTTGATGAGTTATATGATAAATTAAATAAAATATTGATAAGGAATTTTGCAAGCGAAAATAATTCGCTTTTAACTTATTCTTCCTTTTTCAACAAATCAGTCATTGATTCATAATTTTTAAAAAAAAGAAAATATTTTTCCTTTCATTGACAAATCATTCGATCGTTCTCATTTCACATTGATTATTTCATTTCATTTCAAAATGTTACACTAAAATCAATTGTTATTGTTATATTTGATATTGGAAATTAATATTGTAAATATCTTTGGTTTCTTTTCTGTTAATTAACAATTTAATAGTGAAATTTAAGAGAATGCTTTTATAAAATGTTGAAAAGAATTAAAATAAGAGATTGAAATGAGAAACAAATTTATTTGTTCAATTTTTCTCAATGACACATCCAATATTTATATTCAATTTTTAATTTTTCCTCTTATCTTTAATTGTAATTGTATTTTTTGAATTGTCTCATTGAAAATTATATATTCTTCATTTTATACTTATAATTTTCACTTTCTCTCTTACCTTTAGTTTATAACTTTCTATAACTTTTCCTTTTTATCTTTATTTCTATTAACTTTATATGTAACAATTAAAGATAAGAACAAAAAAAATTAAAAAAAGCTCTTTCTTTCTCCTTTTAGTTTAATTTACTTGAAAAATAATGAAATTTTTAAACGATACAATAATTTAATTATTAATTATTCATTTAATTGTTTTAATTAAAATTCGCTATCCCACGGAATAGAATATATCATTTAGAATTAAAATAAGAAAATGAAGAAAAATTGTTGCAATTATTGTTAATGGCAGTTTGATTATTTTAAAATTAAATTATTTAATATAATTAGTCCCTTTTTTAGTGATATCTTTAATTACTATTCTAAGCATTTACCAATCCTATTTTTTCAAAATTTCATATTATAATTTTTCTCTAAAAAGAACAATGGCATTAGAAGTTCATTCAATATTAAAATGATGAAAATGTTTGCGACAGCGACAGTTGGATAAGATTTCCAATTATATTATGAAAATAGCCGTATATTCTTCGAAGAGATGCAAAAATTTTTCGATATTTCCATTATCAATCGTTAGACGATGTTCGCGTCAGCTGTTAGATCCATTCATTCTATACCGCCAGAACTAAGTTTCAGCTCTAAATTCTCTTTATTCTCTTCAAAGATTTTGATTGGAAACCAGAAGAAGAAGATATATGCGATTGATATACACATTTCGACATTACTGCTATCATTGATCAATTAGCTATATTACAGCTTATTTCTTCATATACCAATGTGACGACGAGTTGTTACGATCAATCACTGTTTGAATTTTTTTCTTTCCTTCTTCCCACCCAAGGACAATAATCATTTTTATAATGATATTTCACACAGTTTGATTCCTAATTAACAGCTTAAATCATATTACTTCAGTTTTTTTTTAATTTATGCTGTGAAATAAATATTTATTTTTAAAAATTGTTCAGCAACTTTTTAAATATAACTTTGCATGGAAATGATACAGTATTAGTTGAAATGGTAGAAATTTCATCATTTTAGCTCATTAATTTATTCTTCTCAAATGTATTTCCATTATCCTAATTCAGTCCTATATTCGTTTTTACTGGAATAATATTTATTTTTAATTTTACAGTTGTCTTAAATTATTCAGTTCTCAATTTAGAAAGTTAGGCTATGGCGAAAAATAGATTCAGTTCTCCGGATAATGTAATGTGACAATTACGCCCGAAATACATGAGCACTTGTATTTATATATTTTACCATGGATTTGCTAAAGGTTGAACTGTTAGCCATATTATTTTTACTCACTGGAATTGGCCATATATTTTCAGGTAATAGTTAATTGTAAAATTCTCTTTTAAAAACCAATTTATTTTTCCTTACATTTTTAGTATTTAAATTATTTTAATTTTGAAAATTTAATTTCAGTATTATATGATGAGACATAATTTTCTTCAATATGATTTTTTTTTACAACAACAAATTGCATTTATGAAATGAATAGTTTACAATTACTGCAAAGTTTTTATAGCCTTGTTTGAAGCCATTCTCAGGCTTTGATTCCCTGAAATTCGAAAAATCAATCATTGCAAAAATTGTATTTAATCAAAGGAAAAAGCTTCTCCAATGAAGCTTCCAAAAAACTTTAGAAATTTTTCGTTCTCAAAGTTAGACTTTCGAAAAACTTTTTCGAACATTAATTAAAGTATATTTTCCAATATGAATAAATAAAAAAGTATTGAGATTAAGATGTAATTATAAATTTGATTTTTCAAGTTTTAATTATTTATATAAATAAATGAAAGATAATTACTAATCAACGATAAGTTTTTGAAGTTGAATGGAAACTGAAAAAACTAATTCAAAATTTTCGCTAATCAGTTGTATGAAATTGTTTCATTAATCATTAGTAGGAAGTTAAAGACAGCATTTTAAAACACTTTAACTTTTATTAATTGAAAATTTCAAAATTCGGTTATTTAAATTTCTGAAACTTGTTAAAAAATCTTCATAAAATGGATAGTAGAGTTAAATTGAAAAACAATAAGACGAAAAAAGAAGAATTTGCCAAGTTAAATCACATTTCGATATTTTTTTTGATAATTTGTTAAAAGTTAAAATATTTGCTCAAAAATTTCCCACAATTTACTGCTCTAAAAAATGTAAAATTAAATATAAGCGATTATAAATCCTAATTGCAACTTTTGCTTAACTTAAGCATTACGAAAGAACTAAGTTTTAGAAACTGTTAAAAGTTTATGAGGATGAATTTACGAATACGTCATTGAAATTTAGAAAAAAATGAATTACAGGTATGTTATGTAATTTCGAGTCGAAATGTGATTGGATGTTCGAGAGTCCAGCACGGAAATATCCACGTGATCCAAGACATAACTTTAAAGTTGTCGTTGGTAATCGCGAATTTAAGCCAAGTATGTTCATTTTGTGAAATTTTGTACAATACACTATATAGCAATAAAAAATTCCTCGAAAATAGCCTTTCAAATCGTTCAAATTTTGACATTGGATTAATTAATTAAATTAAAGACATAAAAAATTATTGAAACAAATTATGAATTTAGGTTCCAAATTTGATCACTACAAGTGAAATGATCAACAATTAATAAATTAATGGTTAACAAATTAAAAATTTACTAAAGAGCTATTAATTTTCAGCTCATTACGCATATTTCAATTTTACTAAAACACGTGAAGAACCAGCGATGATTATTAGCCCTTACTATCAACATTTGTCCAATCAGGTATATTACCTCAAACTTTTTGTTGAATTATCAACGAAATGTATGATTTCTGAGATAAATGGTGAATACATGGATGTTTAGTGAATATATAAATATGTATGATTTATAGTGTGAGCTCCGGTTTATGTTCCGTTTAATTGGTGATCCGGATGCGACATTGATGGTAACCAGTCAACATCGTGCCTTAAATGAAGCAGGTACTTATGCTGACCAATATGATTATGAAGATGAAACGGAATGGACAAGACCAACATTGCATTCTACATTTAATGCACGAAATAATTATATCGATTCGTTAGTTTAATTCTTCAATTAATTAAAATCAACAATGTTGAAATTACAAGTATGACATATAGCCAAATCTGTTGCATACAATTTTATAGCAATTTCTTGGCATAACGAATTTTGAAAACTTCGCAAAATGCTTATTAATCCATTTTTCCATTACAGCATGTTTTAATTATGCATTTCAAAACAAAGAAAGAGTTTGATTATGATATATAAATCTTATCGTTATCTTTTAACAAAGTTAAATAATCCAACTTATTATATTTATCCACCTTGTAATAATCCAACTTATTATATTTTATAATTATAATAACATACTATTATGAATTTTTTATTATTTTAAAAACTAAAAAAAGTTTGTTTCATTTCCCAAAATTTATTTATTCGAAATATATTGAGTTTAAATTACTCTTAAGAATATGCCATTTACATTGATTTCAAACTTAAACAAATTGAAATGCTTTCTTTAATTACCGTCAAAAATGATTTATTCGTCTATTTGAATATTTTGAAATGAACATATTTTTGAAGATGGAAGGAAGTTGGCGTACACATTGGACATGTTATTCATCCAACCAGAATTAGGATTGAATGTCACTCTAAGGGTAATAACGCCGTTGTTACAACAAAAGGAACAACCGAATGTTACATTGACAATATTGAAATGATCAAATGTGATGGTTAGTTTTCACAGTTATTTTCACAAAAGAAGGTACAGGCTTGGATTAAAGTTTTGATTTTTTCAACATTAAACTTAATTTTAATGTTTTAAATTTTGTCAAATACATAAACATTTAAATATTCAAATTTCTGTATTAAAAAAAATTGAAGCTCAAATTGATAATCATTTTGTAGAAGAAGTGTGGTACGAAAATATATGTCAATCGAATAAGACTAAAAAATATTTGTGCAATAAATATGATCGTCCGAAATGCATTGATTACGATCAATTATGTGATATGACTGTCGATTGTCCAGGAGCTGAAGATGAACAAACTGATTTACACAATTGCAGTAAAATTTAAAATAAATTTTTTTAAAAATTTCTTTTCAAATTGAGTATTTTATATATTAAATAAAACAATCAAAAATATAACTTGTATTATTAATTCTTTATATTGTAAATAACAAACTTTTTGCTTTTTTTAAAGTTGATTATTTTAAATAGAATTTAAAAATTTTAATTAAGCAAATTTTAAGCAAATTTTAATACTATTCATTATACTGTAAATTTAAAATGTTTAATTTTGGTGCTGATTTATTTTCAGCAGCAGTACCAACTGGTGCTCGTTGTACATTTGAAGATGAAAATGAACAGAAGACAGTTTGTATTGGATGGCGTTTGGAAACATATTATGTTCACAATAGTCGAAGAGCAGATGAAAACAAACATCTTTTCATTCGAATTAATGCCAGCGATGCAGCGAAACAATCATCACTGAAACATATCCCACAAAAGGATCATACCTTTGAACATAATAATAATAGCGGTAAGTTTTTATTTTTATTTTACATTTCAATAAAATAAATTTATTATTTATTTTAAAATATAGGAAAAAATGAAGATTCTTAAAAATCTATTCGGAAGAAATTATATTATATTAAATAGATTTTAGTAGATTTATTCATTAAAATTTCATTTCATTTTTCAGGTCATTTTTTATATTTTACATCGGAAGATGATCAAGAACGAAAGAGCTTCACGGATACTAAATCAACTTATTTTATATCACCACATTTTCCACCAACCGTTAATATACTCCACAATTCGGTTGCACTTCCATCAAATTCATGCAGGGTATTTGTTTACACTTTATGAATTTTCTAAAGATGACATCATTAGATAGTTTCTAAAAGATATTTTAAAGCAACTCTTCACTTTAAAATTTTTAGATACGATTTTACTACTGTTCATATGGAAGTTCCATTTCGACGCTACAATTGACAGTACATCCGATTAACGGTCAACCACCGAAAATCATCTGGACTCCACCATCACTCTCGTTCGCTGACCATAATTACTACTGCGAATGGATAAAAGTATCCATTGATTTACCAGAACAGGTTTATTCATCAAACCATCTTATCTGCATCTTATCTTACCATCATATCGTATCTTTTCATTTTACTTTTGCTTCATTTCTTAAATGCTTCAGAAATTTTCATTTCTTCATTAAAATATTTGAATTTTAAAATTTTCAGAAAAGTGAATACTATTTAAAAATGGGTGTAAGCAGAATATTCGACTCATCAATAAGTTTTGCCATTGATGATTTCTCGATGACACCAGATTGCTTTACTAATGGTTCATTATTTCTTTTTCATTTTTTGAAATTTCTTCAATTGTTGAAATTCTTTTTTTAAAATAAGTCGACATTTCCAACGAAAGTAATTCTTTTCTGAATGCATAATTAATGGATTTTTTAACGAAAATTTTACAATGAAATAAACAATTGTAATTTAGAAGAAGCATGGATTGCGCAATACATACCTTATGTATATAATATAACAAGTTGTGGACAACAAGGATCTCATCAACCAACACCTGAAAATTGCGATAATTTTTACAATCAAAGGTGCGTGAGTGATAATTTTTTCGAAAGTGTTATATTGTCCATTGATAAAATCTTATCGTATCATTCATTACTCACACTTTTAGAAGATGCAGAATAAATTGACGTGTAATCTGGGCAATCATACTTTGTACCTGTGATAATTACGGAAGAGTGCTACAATATTCGCAAAAATATGCAAATAAATTGCGACATATAATTTTGACCAGAATTTTTTTACTGTGAAATTCTTTCAGTGCAACAAAAACGCTATTACGAAACAATACTTCCAATGGGTTTCAGAAATGGATTGTACCAAAAACTGGAGAATACAGGTATTTCACTTATTTTTTCACTAATTTGTAGAGAAATTTTAAAATTTAATTTATAAAACTTGCATTTTTTAAAGAATCGAAGCATATGGCGCATCTGGAGGACATCTTGCGCAACAAACAATCAATAATTATGGTGGTCAAGTGATTACTATAGTTAATTTAACAGTAGCTACAGAATTAAACATTTTGGTAGGACAAATGGGTGAAAGTCCATGTGATTATTTTAAAGATTCTGCTGATGGCACAGTAAGTTCATTTTTCGTATAAATGAAAGATAGTAACAACAACAGATATGATAAAATTGGTAGAGTAAAGACATTATCAATGAATTTTCATAATAAATGGCGAAATTTTTCTTGTAAAAGTCTTAAATTTAAATTTTAAAATTAAAAATTTAATAATTGAACAACTAGAAGTTTGAACTTAAGATTAATAAATTATTTACTAATTAACTACAAATTTAGGGAATAATAGAATTTTTCAGAAGAGTCACCAATACGAAGTGTTGAAATATTTATGCAAGAAGGGCGATAGCATATGGAGTGATGACACAGCGGTTGCAAATGCTATAATGTTCCCGGGTACTGGTGGTGGCGGTGCAACAATTGTTAAGTATCAAAATACGATTATTTTAGTTGCTGGAGGTGGTGGTGGAATATTTCCGGAACAAATTATTCAATTAGAAAAACCAGGAGTTAAGTGAGTCTAGAAATTTTTCGGATTTAAACGCTGAATTGTAGTTCATTTGACTTTTGCTGGACAAATAATTTTTTTCTTTCAATGATTTAATTTTATGAAAAAATATTCAATTAGAGAGATCGACCTTAGATAAGTTTGAAGGATCAATAAGACTATTAATAATTAAATTTCTCTCGAACTTTCATTCCGCTTCGGTAAATTATATGGTTCATGTTTCCTTTTTTTTAAGTTATTGATTTCATTTTTTGTGAAATTCAGTCCAAGAGGCGGTTATTTATTCGAGATGGGCAAAGATTCACAACCAATTGATTTACATAGTCCAAAGCGAGGAATCCTGTGGATGTCTGGAGATGGAGCACATTTTCTACATAATAGTGTAAGTTTTTAAAACTGGAGATAATGATTCTTGAATTCCTGATGCTACTTAAGATTTATTGGATTTTGTGATACAGTTTGTTTTTCAGAAAAAAGAAAAGTGTGAGCAGTGTGTTGTGATGTCCGGAAAGCTAAATAATGAATCCTCTTCCGGAGGTGTGTGCCCATTGGTATCGGTGTGGAAAATTTTGGGAGGATATGGTGGTGGCGGTGCATCTTGCGGACCGGGCGGTGGTGGTGGAGCTGGCTATTATGGTATAGTTCATTTTTCGTTTTTCGCATAGAATGAAAAAAATATCTAATTAATGAAAGATAACAAAAACGTTTATGTTGCAGCGGATTAGTAAAGATCAGAAATGGGAAAGAATTTTATGACATTGTAAATTATAATATGACAAAAAAATGATGATTAATGATAATTTGACAAAAAAAATAATGATTAATGAAGTATTAATTTTAGGTGGAGAAGGTGGGCAAAAATATCATGGTACCGGCGGAAAAAGTTTTGTAAAATACAAGAGCGCCATCATTAGACCTGGTCTACTTTCATTTCTTATTATGGAACAAAAATATGTCTTAAAATTCACATTCATATATTTTGCTGTAAACCTTATAGGAATGATATAAATAAATGAAGAATAGTGTTGACCAAATTTTAAAAAAGTTGAAAATTTAATGATTGTTTAAATTTCAAAATATAATTTAAATTAATGTAAGCTATTTTGGATATTTGAAACATACGAAATTCTCAAAACTTGTATTTTTCTCTTCTTACAAATCAGGTATGAATAACGGTAACGGTTATGTACTAATTCATCCATGTCGTTTACACTGTTCAACAAATGCAACTTGTCGTTTTCGCTTGAATAATGCCGATGAAATTGTTTCCTATTGCTCTTGTCCGAATGGTCAAATAGTCGGCGAATTAGAAGATTGTATTTTTGGTAAAAATACTAATTTCTCTTTAAACATTTTTGCTAAAATTTCTGTAAAGACAAGATTATTCATTAATTAATCTATTAAATTTTATAGTGAATGATTAAAAGATAAAAAATCAATAAGCGATTGAAAAAAGTTCATTTAAAATTTTCTAATTTAGAAGACAAGAAACAAATGAATGTTCGTCGTAAAGAATCTCTTCTTGTAATGCTCGTTTTTGCATTCGTTTTATGCACTATCATTCTTCTCAGCGCATTTGGAAGTTTCTGTAAGAATTTCTACAATTAAAAATACTTTAAGAATTCTTTTAATTCGAAATTTAATGAAACTGAAAATGAAAAAAGTTTAAGAAATTTAAAAAGTAAATTATAAAAATGATATAGAAATCCTTCTGATAACTAATTTTTATCTCTAATTTATATCATACATACTTAATTTTAATTAATCAATGAAAATTTTGACAGTTTTTTTATGTTGCATATTTATAACTAAAAATTTTAAGATTAATAACAGTTAACCTATTTATTATAAATTTTAAATTTTTAGGTGTTTATTTTCGAAGACGATTAAAAAAGGCAAAAATGGAGAAAGCGGAACTTAATCGTGAAATAGGAATGTGTGCTTTACCACCCAGTACACCAATGAGCATCTCCGGAAATCCAATTTATGAACCATTTGGTCCATGCGCTGAACTTCAACCTATACCACGTGCTAATGTTACTCTGATAAGGTCAATTACATTTGACGAAAACTTTAAGTAAAGATGATTCAATGTTATGCTTTCAAAATTCAATGTTATATCTTTCAGAATTCGACAAATTTAAAGGTAAAACCAAATTACTAAATCTTTTCACTTTAATCGTTTATTTTCCAGCATTAATACTGCAAAAAATAAGGCGTAAATTGATTTTAAATTAATGAATTAGAATGAAATGATAAATAATTGTAGGCCACTTGGACAAGGAGCTTTTGGTGAGGTATATGAAGGAACATTGAATTGTGGTAGTCAATTGATTCAGGTTGCTGTGAAAACATTACCGAAATCAGCATCCAAGCAGGCGGTAAATGATTTTGAAATGGAAGCTCTTATTATGAGGTACTATTGAATTTTTTCATTTGAAACAAAATTTAAGTAAAATATTGACAGAAATGATTTCATCACATAGAAAAAGAAATTAGAGAGATTGTTCGTTGCTTTCAATAAGAATCCATTTCAAATGACCTTTGAATGGTCAGAAAAATGAGAAGTAGAAAAAATTGAAAAATATTATAAATAACAAAAATAAAAAATGAACTATAACATAATTTCATTTTCATTTAATCTCCAATATTTTATCATTAAATCATGAATTTATAAAAGTTTACTTTTTTGATTTCAAGCAAATTCCGACACGAAAACATTTGCGAGCTTATGGGAGTATGTTTTGATGTGACACCGAGACTTCTCATTCTTGAACTGCTAGCTGGCGGTGATCTGAAATCTTTCCTTCGTGAATGTAGGCCTAAAAATGTTAGTGCTATTGTGACTTCAGCACCTTCTACAATTGATTTTTAATTAATCAATTTCTGATTTCATACCTTTCCTTTTTATCATTTCCATTTTTTGCACAATCTGTTCATTTTCTTTTTTTTCATTTATTATTTTTTACCCTTTAAACTTCAACTTTTTTATCATTACAATGATGAATTCGCATTTAAGACAAAAGATCAGCAAATTCAAATGATTGATTTGCTGAATATGGCGCAAGATGTTGCAAAAGGATGTAAATTTCTCGCTGATAATCGCTTTATTCATCGCGATATTGCTGCTAGAAATTGCTTACTAACAAAGAAAGAAATGGGACGTGTCGTTAAAATCGCTGATTTCGGTATGGCAAGAGATATTTACAGGTTTGCTGATTTTCAAAAAGTTTTAAATGAAGATATTCATATTAAAAGTGTTGTCAACATTGGATAACAATTTGTTTCAAAGATATTAAATTCAAGAAACTAACTCAATTTGTCTATTTAAATAATGATTCCGATATAATATTATATTTCCATGCTTTAGTAGGAAAAAGAAATGAAATAAAAGAAATTTTGCACCAAAGCAATTCAGTAAATAATCATAGTTTCTTTAATTTAATCTGTTTAATTAAATAAATTTAAGGCAAGATTATTATCGTAAAGGTGGTAAAGCAATGTTACCAGTGAAATGGATGCCACCTGAAGCTTTTCTTGATGGTGTTTTTACAGTAAAAACTGATGTCTGGTCATTTGGTGTATTACTGTGGGAAATTTTTTCTCTTGGATATATGCCATATCCCGGAAAAAGTAATCAGGAAGTGAGTTACTTTTAGTTTTCTCTATTTTTTTAAAGATTATTTTATTTAGGGTTGAATTTGCAAATTTAACTAAATTTCTAGGTTATGTCTCTAATTGTGAATGGAGGACGATTAGAGCCACCGAACGGTATACCTGATCAAATTTACGCTTTAATGTTAGCTTGTTGGAGCACCGCCGATACTGATCGACCACATTTTGATGATATCATTGAAAATTTGAATTCTATGCGTCAAGTATAAATTGCACTTTTATTATATTCCAATAATATACCAATATTATTTCGTTATTGTTGAACCGCGCTTATCGTGAAACTTATCAGTATCAAGTTAAATTCCACATCTCAAATTCCAGTGGCAATTTATGTTTAATTTCCAAAGCGGTTGAAAATTGAACTTATTTAATTATTTTTAGAATCCACTTATGCAAAATATGCCTTTACCTGTAATCATTCACCGACTATCACAGCCACAATCTACTCCCAGTAATTCATCTTTACCGGATAGTCCCTCATCTGTTACCGAAACGATATCACAAAATACTTATTCTCAGAGTACCATTAATACAATATTGAATTCGTATACTGAAACAGTCCCATCAAATGATTGTGATCCGTTACCCACAAAAGGTTTGTTGTGAATTTTAATTATTGGTTCGTTATTGAAAAACAAATTTACAATAAATTTCTAAAATATTGTCACATAATTTCTTTATAATTCTTTTTAAAAAAAGATTTAAAATTTTGTTATGAATTAATGAAATTTGTTTGGGTGATGGAATTAATTTCAACGTGTGTACTCCTTATCAACCACAATCATCCGAGCCATTTTGTGTCCTCGATGGAACTCAATCTATGTCACTGCCCCTTTGGGCTACCTGTAAGTTACCAAGTGGAAGCACAGAAACGTGTACCAGTGATAGTGGCGAGCCAGTAAGTAATTGCAATGGTCATCCTTTATCTACCACAGCATTACATGACGCCGTAGCCGGATCTCGTAAACCTGTAGTTGATACGGTTAGTTCTCGGATTTTCCGCTTTTATACTTAACTTCTCAAACTTCTGCGTGCTGTAATTGCAAATTCACTCTGATCAATTATGATCAGTTAAGAGTAAATTAATAAACATATTCAGAGGTTATGTTTAATCTTCGAAATAATAAAAATAATTTTCATTTTAAATGCTTAGTTCTGGAAATACTTATTCACTAGAATTTTTAAAAAACTTCTGAAGTGCCTAATCTCATAATGTCTTCAATGTTGGAAAGACTATGCATGCCACACATATGCAAAATATCTTGAAAATTTTAAACTCACTGAATGAACAATTATCATTATCATTACTTCGAAAAATTACTTTAAAATTTATTGTATTAATCAAAGTTCGCAGGAACGTAAAATTTAACAAAGTTCTTAATCGTTAGACATTTTAAACGGATGAAATATTTGTAATATACCAGGATTCTCGCAATAATCGATTGGCTGATAGCGATTATGCGAATGCAATACGTATGGAAACAGTATCACTACTGGAAAGACGATATCCACCACCAATAGAGTTGCGAGTACCACCATCTATAGTCAATGATTTCTTATCTCCTAGGATGATAAGCTCTTTAAGGTTATCAAATCAATCAAATGACCAGTCATTACATCAGAATTATATGAATCAAAGCCAAATTTTATAAACATTAGCTATGATTATCGATTAAAAATATCTTCTTAAGGCATTTATTTCTTTTAGCATTTCAGAAAGTTCAAAATTGTTAAAATTAAAAAAATTTAATTCTAAAAAGTTATAATTCTCTAGTCATTAAAAAAGAATTTCTGATGTATATTGAAAATGCTAGTCCATGCTAATCTATTCCCAAAATCTGAATATAAAATGTAAATAAATAAATAAATAAATAAATAAATAAATATATATATATATATTTTTATCGCTTATTATTTGAATTATTGTTGAATATTGTGTTGTTTGATTGATTGATTGATTATCTGTGATACGGTCATTACCGTAAACATTCTCATTTTTATTTTATATAAAATTCAAAATTCCAATTAAAGTTTTAAGAAAGAACACACTTTCGCCAATTTTTGTTTCAAACTTGCTAATCGTACTTTTGATTTCAAAGTTTGATTTATTCTAAAATTTTAATTATCGAAATTTATAATATTTTTTTTGCCTTTCATATTTCTTACTGTAACAATATATCTTATGCAAATTATTTGATCTCTTTCTTTACATTTCTTTCTGTAATGGACAGATTTTTGTCACTAAAATAAATAATAAAAATTCTGATCAAACCACAAAGCTCAGATTTATCTTCAATTTCTTGATGGCTCTCTCCTCTGTTCTTCTAATTCACAAAAATGCTGTCAAGTACTACAGAAATGTTGTGAAAATAATGACTACTATCAAATAGTTGAATGAAAAATTAAAAACAAGTAAGATTAGTATAGAAGTAATCAATTAAGAATAACAAAGATAGGTGATTTGAATAGCGTTCGAGAGAGAAAAGAAGCATTTTTAGCAAAGACTTAAAAAACTATGGAAGTAAAATTTTCGGCAGATTCGATAAGTAATCATATATAATGTCCATCCATCATTGATGAATTTTTTTTAATGATACTAATAAATACATTCAAATGTAATTTTCGTTTAAATTTATTTGTTAGTACCATTCAGTGAGAAAAATCAGAATGATATTTTAATTTGAAAACAGCAATATTCAGAGTGTTTTAATGATAATATGCATATTTGATTTGAAATTTATTAGAATGCTTCATGTAAAATTTGCAGATTTTCAAGAAGATATATTAATTAATTAGACATTTAAATGGTTGAAGATATGTGAGTTAACGTTTTCGAGGTTTCTGTGAACTCTTCTTTCCAGATTTTAATTTCGGTTTCTTCGGTTGCAATAAATAGGAACTTTCGTTAGCATTGATGTTAGATGTGTAATAGCAACTTTTCGTATTTCGTGAAGATACTTCTGCTAAAATTTTGATAAATTTATAAACAAATTATATTTATAAGACCAGCATAACTTCCAAAAATTTCAATCTTCTGTTTAATTCAGTTAAGTAAATTAATAAAACTTAATTCAGTCAATTCAGTTAGGTAAAGCAAATTAAACAGTTAAGTAAATCAAATTCAGTTAAATAAATAATCTTACCGAAATAATGCTGCTAATTATATTAGCAGCATTATTTCGGATATCTGAATCTTAGTGAACTTGATAACTTATTGGCAATTATTTATAAAATTTATTACATAACTGGTAAATTCTCAAGGTCTTTGTTTAAACATTGCCGAAAATGACGCACCAATTGAGTAAACTTAGCTAACTAACTAATTACTAAATAAAATTAATCAATTCCATCTCACTTATTATCTTCATGATGGATCGACTAATCTGATCATTTTATATCTTATCACTCATCCCCCCTCCCTCTCCCGAAATTATTCTGACATACATGCAGGACCACTTGCGCTTGGCATCATAAATACGGATCGTTGTTGGTCATCAGTTTTCGGTACCAAATCGTATTCCTTCTTTTCTCGCCTAATCGATTTTTGTGATCGTTGACTGGCTTCTTTTTCTCTTTCAGATTTTACATCGAAAATCTTGGACTCGCATGCACCTGCTCGTACCATTTCATCTTCTTCACCTTTCAACCAATCCAATTTTTCAGACTGTAACAAACATTATATTCCCAATTCATTGCTTGCAGGCATCAGAATTTATTTTAAATGATGAAGCAATGAGATGTGACATCTAAATTCATTCTAGTATATAAAATGCTACCGAAAAGTACAAAATGCAGATTTGTAGGAATGTTAATAATAAAGTACTAAATATTAATAAGATATAATGAAATTAATTAAATTTAAGAAACTACTGCAAATTAATTAACAAATTCTATAAAATAATTTGAAACAATTGATTTTTTTGATTTCAATTTCGAAATTTCAATCAAAATTTGATTTAAATCTACTTATTTCAGTGATGTTTTAAAAAAATTTGTTTATTTATTATTAATCATATTTGATGAATTATCAAAATTAGGAGAAGTAATGAAATGTAATAATTATTACTAATTTAAATATTACAAACATATACATTAAAAGTAAAAGCTATTAGGTAAGATAAAATGTAACGTATTATATCCGGAAAAATAAATACAAAAAACCTTGTAATTGCCGCTTACAATAGCATTTCGGAAAATATTTTTGATTAAATGATAATCCGGTACTGTATCATATTGAAAGCTATTTATTTGGCGTACGAGTGTATTTACACCGGCTGGCATTCCTTTGCATTTTTTAAATATTTTGAGATAATCTGAAAAATGCAAAATGAGTTAAAAGTGAAAAATTTTCAAAGCATAATATAAAATAGGGAGAAATAATACAAGCATTTAATTAATTAAATCATATTCAATCCCTTGCAACGATTTTTCTTTTCTTTATTGAATTGAATAGTACGAAATGAACTATCCAAAATCTATTGCAACCTAAATTACCTACAAAAAAAAGCTAAAGTTTTTTTTAGTGAAAATTTTATGTAATTCTAGATTTTCCATAATGTATATAACTATATTCAACCGTTGTAAATAAATTGATATATGAAGATATGCAAAAGAATCCAGAAATCGTTGCTATAAATGTGTAGAAGTTGAAGTTGCGTAATGTTCATTTTACTTCATATGTAATAATATCACGTACAAATTCATGAAAAAAAGAAAGCATGGAAACTGAAATTATCAAATATTATTGTTTTTACCTTTATCCATAAATGCTTCTTTTTTTTGCAACACAATCTTATGATTCTTTTCATCTTCCCATGGCAATGATGATGTTGTCAAGAAGAATTCAACAATCATATAAAGCCAACTTTCCAAGTCATCTTTACGTGAACGTTCCAATGATTTATGTGAACTTCTTGACATATAACGAATATTGCCCATTTGATGTACTTTACTGCGTTTTTTCCTAAATCTAACAAATGATTAAACGCTAAAGAAAGCATGAAGTAATAATTAATAATTAAAGAAGTGAAATTAAAAAAATTCGATTGAATTTAAAAGAATATGAGAATATATTCTCATTTATTAAAATATTATTTAATCACAGAAATTAAAATAAATGATAAGGCAAAATTCTCTGTAAGTCTCCGATTTTTATGAATATTATAATTTATTTATTATACATTCGTCGTTTTGTAATTAAAATATAAAATGAAATCGTTTGTCAATGAATTGGATTTACATAAAATTTTCCATACACTTTTGTATTTTTATCAGTTTTATAACGTCGTGCAAGGCCAAATCCAAAAAGGAATAATTGGCTTCTTTCTGCTCCTAATCCAATCGCATAAACGGCTGGCTTTATATCTTTTGAAAAGAAAAAATGAATTCAATAAAATGCTAATTAAATTTTCCTTTCTTTTAAAATCAATTAAATTTTCAATTTTGTTATATAAAAATGTAATGGCGAAAAAAGGAAAAGAAAGAAAGAGAAATAATATATAAACTTAATTGAAATCACTATTCTACCTCGATGAATAAATCCAACTTTATGAATTTGTTCGATACACTCAATGGCCAAATATGAAAGCTTTAGGTTCGTGGAAGTGGAAAATTCACCGAACCTATCACGAAGATCACTGATCGTTTCACCAAACTGTAGATTGTTTTTGCTCATTACAATAACAAATCAATCGGTTCTACGTTTGGATAATTTCAATTTATTATAAGAAGAAAGATCTTTATTCTTAAATTACTATTTGTCCACAGATGATTTCGTACTTTGATCAAATAAAAGTTCAAATTTTAAATCGAGTCTAAAGGAAGATTATTGAAAATCAAGTCAAGAATATCGTAGCACATCAAGTTCAAAAAAATTAAAAGTTGGCAAAAATTAAAATCAGCAGTAACTGAAGCGTTTCTTAACATCACTCTTAATTTTAATTTTAATTCAGAGACTTGATTTATTACGAACATATTAGTGCTTTCCAAAGTAAATTAATTAAAAGTGTTACAAAATATGAATTATTAAAACTAAATCGATTTTTTGACATATTGCTGACAGTTTTTGTGGAATTCAACGTATTACTTCAAAGTGATGTTGGTAAAAACCTAATAATTTAACGTTCATGTTTAGTATCATTTTAACTATCATTTGCCATTTTGAAGCAGTTAATGAAGGTAACTTACCATTTTTATCATAAAATATTGTATATTGACTTTTGCATTTTTCCCTTGCGAAATTAAAGAAGCAATATGTGTTAGCTTTCTAATTTTTGCGCTACTTTTCAGTACATCTATTTCCACCTATAATTTACACTAATTTTATTACAGGTTTAAAATTAATAAGTCTGAAAGCATTCTTCTGACATTCAAGTTTTTAGTATTTTAAAATATCATTTCATATCATTCAATTTTCATTTCGTACCTATACAACTTATCTAAGATCACTAAAACTAAATAATTTACAAAGACACTACAACACAATACAATAATTAACAATGATATAAATGAAATAGATATTTATTATTACGTAATCTATGATATGTTTTTGCTTCTTATCGAAATAGCAATTCACAGATATATTTATATTACGAATAAAAGTCGGAACATTAATTTAAATACGGCAAAATTTTCTAATTATTGAGTTAAGGAAATGGATGTTAATAAATTCATTTAAACCTGTAGGCGTTTGATTTTGCAATTTTGTAATTCATAATGTAAAGCAAACAATGCCTTTGAATTTCCTTTTTCCTTTAGACCAACAATACCATAATCACCTTTTATTGGTCCATCTATAGTGTAACTGAAATTCTTTTGAAGTTAAAATTAAAATTCACTCATTTTTGATCTATTTTATTGAGAATTAATCCAGTTGAATAAGATTTTCGAGTATCCATCACACTGATAGTCTTTATAAAAAAAGTCTGCAAAAGTTAGTGAAAATTTTGCCTAACTTTCAGACCATTTAAAAGTAAGTATGACTACGTCAGCTTTTTCCGTTGTACAATTCACTACTAATCAATCCTTTAAGGATTAACATGTTTGGCTCGTTTTCGATCATGTATGATCATGGTTTCAAATTTTTCCACTTACTAGAATATGAGACTCAAAAAAATACCGTTTTTTATCAATTTCAATTATTTCCCCACTCTTCAAGAAGGTTTTTGTCTTTACGTCTACTGGCAGTTCTGCTTCAATTCCGGATTGCTCATTTTCCTGAACGAAAAAGTGAAAAATTTATGCCAATCAAGAATGCCTTTTTGTATTAATAGAAAGCAAAAAATGAATTGCCATCACCGCCATTTTTCCGTTATTATCTGATTAAATTTAAATTATGTGAACAGAAAACGAAAATTATTTTCACTGAAAACTGTAGCGACTTCAGAAGAGATGGATTTATTTTCAACGGTTCGTTTGCTTGCGACATTCGTAATTGAATCAGTTTTTCCTACCAAACTTGTCGATTCATCGCTGTTTCTCATTTTTTCAGCTATTTTCTGAAAATAAAACTGAGATATGAAATTCGTCCAAGTCATTTTTGCAGTATATAATACCTACAATCCAATTCTATTTTAGCATATCTTGAATGAAGGCAATTTCAATAGCTACTGTATTTAGTAGTATGCACATTGCTGTTGCTAAAGATTAATTAGGATTAACATTAATTACGACTAATTTGGATTAATTATCATAGTATTAGCAATAACAATACGCATATTACTATACTACTCATTTATATTTCTTCGAAATTCAATTTAATACCTTTTCTTGTACATTTCCTAAGTGTTGCAATCCTCTGAGCGATGTTTTCCAAAATTTTAAATTTTGTTTTAATGATATGCTCATTCAATTGCGTTAAAATTGTGAGGAAAGTAAAAGAGGACCTTATTTTTTGATTTCATTTTATTGTCAGACGATTATGCACAAAGCCATCAGCAGTGATAGGAAAATGTTGAATTGTCACTTTAGAATTAAGTCAACGATCGAAATATCTAAATTTTCTATTAACTAATTAATTAAATGGAGTGTCGCGAATCTTCTCAGCATTAATTAATTAAATGCTGCGTCAAGAAACCCGTATATTTACCAAATTTTAATCAATCATTTTATTAAATTTCATCTTTTCCTTAGAGGATTTTTTAAAAGACTAACATTTCCATAATCAAGGATAACCAATTTCTTGACTGTAAACCCAATGAACACGAAAGGCCTAACTAAAACCCACCAGCAGAACTGCCCAGCGCAACTGAGTAATCAACTAGAGAATATTATCAACTTCGCCATCAACCTTTCTCGCCCATTTATAAGTATGAAATCGCTGAGTACGAGATTTGCATAGGAAGGAATGAAAATATGCAACAATAAGCAAAAGTTTTTATAACTTTAGAATTATTTCATGGTGAAATTTAACAAATTCACTCTTTCTGAGAGATGAACATTCCTCCTAGCCTATCTTGTTCTTTCGAGCCTCAACCAGAAGTCTCAAGCAAAAGGCATAACGTATATCAGTTGGGATAAAAATTTGCATGCAGGAAATATCAAACGAGCGATTGATGGAAAATATGAGGCAAAGCGGGAGGAATGGGCGGGTATGAATTGGTTCTGTTATTTTATTTCAGGCTAGAATTACGCCTGCGGAATATTTGTTGGTAGTTTCTTTACATTTTGAGTGAATGATTCTAAATTAGCTGCTCCCTCTGCCGCTTCTCTCCCTTTTTCATAAAGAAAACGGAAATTTGTCCTTGTACATATTGATCCTTCATCATTCCATTCAGCATTTCTCCTCCCTCGGATGCGATTGTCATTTACAGGAGGAGAGATGATAGGCTTTTGAGCTCAAAAGTGAACCGATCTGATGGAATAGAGGGGGCGGAATGATGTAGAAAACTTAGAGTATAGGACTTTGTGCTTGCAGATATGTGATGAATAAACAGCGGAGAATGATAAAAAATGCGAGAAATAACGAAATGATCAGATGGAGTATGGAGTTAGCGGCATAAAGCGGATATGCATACGTAGAAAAAGATTACATCGTAATCTGTGGTATTGCGTCAGAGAATGGCGCGATTCTCTTCGCTTTTTTTTCGAAGTATAGTAAGTATTCGGCCTGTTACGTAACGTTGTGGTTTGAAATCTCTTAAGTTCTTGCTGAGTTGCGACTAAAATGGAGCAGTTTGTATGCCAGAAAGGAAGAGTTGATGTGGTTTGATAGAAATTTTAACTGTAGATGTCTTAGCTTCTATTTTCTCTCGATATTTCTAAAATGGTCAAGGCATTCCGATGTTCAAGCACAGACCCATATTACCTCCAATACATACCCTCACAATTTTCTTTGAAAGAAGGCAGCAATTGCCAAAAATTATCTTATTTTTATCCAAGAAACAATCGCCTTATATTTCTAATTCTGTTATATTTGGTAATTTTCGTGAAATTTTAGGAAGAATGAATGATCGGAAGTATTTGTTACGAAAAGGACAACCATCTTCGCAGTCAAATGATGCGAATATCTTTTCATCTTCAAGTCAATGTTCACTTACTTTTAAAAAGTGAGTTTTATTCTCCCTTCATTTTCTAATTAGGACTTAAGTTGTGTGGTGCCACAAACCCATTATATTTCCTATATTAACCATGTATTTTATGATTGTCATTGCTGTAAAGAATTTTAAGTTGAAAAATTCTACCCTTATTTTTACCAATTCCTTTGTTTTTTTTTTTTATCTAGCTAATATCTTCCTTTCTTTTTTATTCAGCTACATATATTTTACATATTCCCATTAATTTTACGTGTCCATATTACATTTGTTGTGAATTAAACTGAACTGTCTAGGTTTTTCCTTTTCAGAAATAGCTTTGATCCAGAAAAACCAGTCCATGTTGCGCAGAATTCACTGTTCAGTGGGAATTCCGGATGGAAGGATTACCGAGGACTTTTCAATCTTGCAGTTCTTCTGCTATTCGTATCAAATGGCCGTCTTGCTCTTGAAAACCTCATGAAGCAAGTGATAGAGTAGCCTAATATTTACCGTTCATAACTGTTCAACTTTTCTCATTTGGCAATTTGTAGATATGGAGTGCTGATATCACCAACTAGTTGGATTTACTTCATTTTAACGGATCCGTGGTGGAAATGGCCTAATCTGGCATTGGTGATAATGTCGAACATATCCATTTTCATTGTCTTTGTTGTGGAAAAATTGATAGGTATGTTAAATAGTGGAACGAACTCAAAGTTTTGGTTTACAGTCGCTTGGAAAGTTTCATAAATTGGGCCTTCTGTTTTTTTATCAAATCGAAAACTGTTAAGACTCGATTTTCTTAGTTCTGTGAAGAATTTATTGAAGCTACTTTTTTCAAGCGTGGAAGTGGCTTAGCAGTCAGTCGGCTTTCGCTTTCTACTTGTGTATATTCTCATTGCATATATTTCTACCTGCTGCAGTTACTTGGATTTTGCAGGTAGCTTTGGAATTAGTAGGCACAATCTGTTTTTCATCCCAATTTGTAGCTATAGTTATAGTTAGGTTTATGTGATAGAAACTCGCATGCTTTAATTCGATATCATCCTTGATCTGTTTTCAGAGTTATCCATTATATTCATTGTTTTCACTGTCGGTGTATGTAATACTTTTTCTGAAGCTCACCTCATATGCTCATACAAACTACTGGTATAGGTGTATGAATACGAAGAACAGAAATCTTAAGGTGAAACAAGAATTTTTTTTTAATCATGTGAAGTGATGCTTTCTAAATAATACTGCATATACTTACAAGTTTGACTCTTTTTAGTCATAATTATTTCATTAATTTAATGCAATTTGTAGCTACAGTTATAGTTACTTTTATGAATGTAGAAATTTAAATTCTAATTACTTCACTACGTCATTCCACCTCATTTTTTTAGGTTACATTACTCATACTGTTTGAAAGTGCATCCTGATCTGATAGATTTTAAACGTAGTTTACATACTAACAGCTAATGAAAGATGAACTTCTCACAAAAAGCTTTCAATGTCGTCTAAAGCGTGCAGTGACTACCAAGACTAGCCGGTGACTATTTTTTTCAGTCGTTATTCTATTTTTTGGCTTTCTACCTCTTATTTTTCTTAATTCTATTTATATATGTACTACTTAGCGTATTACTTGTCCAGTCTCTTTCAAATGACTTAAGTTTTAACAGTTGTTCAATCATGTTTATGCCAAATCAATCCCGATCTTACATTACTGTTTTATAAATCCCGTTAGTTTTTCCGGAACTATTATGAAAGATGACAAAAGTTTTATAATGGCAATCCTCATCAAATAATTTCAAAAATTGTTGACAAGATCAATAAGTGAATGTAAACGGGGTAGAATGGATCTTAGGAAGCATTTCTTTGTGTTAATATGGCCATACTTATATAGTTACAACTCCTTATCTTAAAAAAAAAACATTCACTCTCTTTTTGTTTATGAAATTTTACATTTTTATCCTTGTGTGCACTGTTTTTGTAATTATTGCCTATTCCTTATGGCACGGCTCATTGATTTCCTATCTTTTACCGGACTCGCTTTGCTATCAGTTTCCTCCTTTGTTTTGTTCACATTTTTTTTTTAAAGTGAAATATACTGTGCAAAATGCATAATGTGCATATTTTTTCTCTGAAATATTTCTCAGTTCCTAATTATTTCCATTTTTTGTTTTTTGAAATAATTCAAAGGTTATTTTTCTTTAAAATTTTTTTCCCACTCAGAGGGAGTTTCGGAAGTAACCATCCCCAATCAAAATTTCGAAGTTTAATTTTGCAGAAAAAAGCTCAGCTAACATATCCACACAATTTAACACTACAAAATTTATACTACTTCATATTTGCTCCAACTTTATGCTACGAATTGCAATTTCCACGAACAAATGGACGAAGAAAGTCATTCATTGTGAAACGAACTGCTGAGGTCTAGTTTTTCACTTTTTTGCCTACTTTAAAGAACTTGATTTCTTAACCTCTAAAATCACGTGTTAAAGAAAGTTATTCTGATTTAAAAATGGCTTAGTAGCATTGAAATTAATCTTATTTCCATCTCTTTAATTTAATTTGTATAATATACGTTTATATTTCAGTTTGGTTGTCTGACACTGATCATAATAGCGTTATGCCAACAATGGATAGCGCCTCTATTACGTAATAGCGTGGAGCCATTTACAACGATGAATTTTAGCTTGTGCATCGAAAGAGTTCTTAAATTGGCTGTGCCAAATCATATAATTTGGCTCATTTCATTCTATACTACTTTCCATTCTCTGCTCAATCTTATTGCTGAATTAATGGAATTCGCCGATAGACAATTCTATTTGTGAGTTAGAAAGGATATCTAAATTATGCAGTTGTAATTCTTTCCGAGATTATTAGCGTTGCTGAGCTTCATCAAACTATGTTAGGAAGTTTTGATTCTCGCTAGGTAACAAGCAAAAATGCACATATTGTCTCCAAAATTCTATAATGAGGTTCGCAGTGAGGGTCAGGACTACTGGATTAAGCATTACATATTGTTTATTGTAGTATGTCTTCGTTTTTTGCTGGTTAAGTCTCGTTATTCTAATAAGTGCAATTATTGGAATGATAGTTCTCTTTACTTTTCGTACTTCTTATTAAGAGATCATGAACCCCTAAATCTATAGCAACGTTGAGTATTATAATATTGAGGGAATGATGACTTCTTCAGAGATTTCTGGAATGCAGAAACTTTGGCATTATTTTGGAAGACATGGAATATACCGGTTCATCGCTGGGCTCTTCGACATATTTATCGACCAATGGTATTTAACGGTTTTAGTAAGATGAATGCTGCTTGCGCCGTTTTCTTCGTATCTGCATTTTTTCATGAGTATCTCGTTAGTAATATTTCTTATCCATAAAATCTTAAGAATCTCATAATCTTATAATGTAGAATTAACAACCAGGAGTTAAGATATTAATATAATGAGATATTTGAACATCGAAAATATATTACTGATGAAATTGTCTTGAATCACTGATACAGTAGTTGTACATATTATTTTTATTGCTAATGAATTGAGTAACGCAAATTTGAATGAAATTCATAATTTTAAATTGAAGATTAAAGTGGTGTGATGTCTTTTATTTGACTGGTTTTTTGGTCAACCATGTACTAAGTGATTATAGCAGGAGTAATCATTTATTATTTGATCTTCCATTTGCTTTTGTTGAGTACCACCATCTAAATAGCCCTTGTTAAAAATCGATTGGAAGTAGAGACTAATGAGATACTCACTGGATTTGAAATCGCGGCCAGTTTCGCATTTAAACTAGCATATATTCATTTTTTTCATATACTGTAACTTTTCCTCGATTTAAAAAAAATTTATTTCGTTGGTAACTAGTTCGTCACTTTCGACTTTTTCGGAGAGAGAATAAGTGAAAAGTGACAGTTTTTGATTACTATGCGGGTATCTCTTTGTCTGTGTTTGGAGTTCTAAAAGCTAGGTCATAGTGAAAGCATTAAGATAAACAATTGATTATTTGCATTGTCTTCATTTTCCAAACATTTGCACATGATTAATTCTGGTTCTTTTGAAGCATAGATTAACCCTTCTCTGATAATTGACCAAATTAGTGAACTGGTTATTTTGCTTAAAAACTAAAAATTTATAACCAATATTAATAAATTAACTTAGAAAAATTAAAAATTAAAAATTAATTAACTCAGAAAAATTAGACAAAGAAAGTGGATTAAAATAATCCCTACTTTTTTCAGGTATCAGTTCCACTTCATATGTTTCGTTTTTGGGCATATCTCTGTATGATGGCACAAATACCTCTCAGTATTTTTACCGAAAAAGTGCTGAAAGGTGGTCGTCTTGGAAACATCGTTATGTGGTTATCGTTAATTCTTGGTCAGCCTTTGGCCATTTTGATGTATGTACATGATTGGTATGTTGCACAGTATCCTCATTCATCGAATTATGTCAATACAACCACACAGTTTTAATGCTTACAAGTGGATAATGGTAAATGAACTCTTAATGTCGTGCCCATTAGTCACTATTATTTTATTAGATAGTGTAATATAACTTACTACTTGTAATGCATATTAGATATGAAATTCATTCATATCCCACTGTTTTCAATTACTTCTGTTAAGCATTGCTGATTTGTACTGTTTCCACTTTTTGATAACAAATAAACGAAGGCATTTGTTTATTCTACTGATGAATGAATTCCTGCTTTTCTTTTGAGAGAGAGAGAATTTCGTTATTTCTGTAAGCTATTTTTGTTTTCAAATGAGGGATGATAATCCGTAGAATTCCATGTGACAAGAAGTTGAGCAGATAGAGGTTTGTGTCGATAATTCATACAACTGAGTTGTTTCTTAAATTTAGCTTTTTGAATTTAAATCAGCGTTTTGAATGATCTTACTAGGGAAGAGTACAGGAAATTTTTCGATAAACGGCTATGTGGTTTGGAAGCATTTATGAATTAAGCTTTATAGGCTGTAGTTTGTCGTTTTGTGTTACTGTATTTTTGTACGATTATTACATCTTTTCACTTTTTTCATCCGCTCTTAGTTTACGTTACCTACTGATTATTTTGAATGAAAAGTGCTCACGAAGTGATTATGTCACCATTTATGTTTTTATACGTCGTGTTTCTCTCTTATGCTTTAATCTTTTGAATTTATTATTTTCTAAACATGCATTTCGAAAATTTTGAGAATGTATTATACTATAATATCATCATTAATTACTCAATTTTTCATCATTAATTACTCAATAAACTCACACTTCACTTTTATTCCTGTTTTTTTTATTAGTAGATTTTCTACACTAAATTATATTTGAGACCTATGATCATTCTAGAAACTGTCATATTTTTCGGTTCTCATTAGTGACGCAGTTTATTGGTCAAGATGACAACTTTTCAAAAATTTTCCTCCACTTCTGAAATTTTTATCAAATCAATGCAATGATTTTGAACTTTGAAGTGCAATTCAATATGTCGCAAGACAATTTTCATTGTTGCGTTATCAATGAAGATGCAGGGCGATGGTTCGTTTACTTCGACAAATCCCGTTCAATGTTGGTTGTCACTGATAGCATGGTAAATTTTCAACTGATAAATATGAGGAGCTATTTCATACTTAGGACTTCCATATTTCAAGAAAAATTCTACTGTTATTATCCAAATTTCTAGTTTAAGTTCACCGAAATTAATACGAGACTCCGAATAACTTTTAAATATTGTTATGATTTTTTTCTGAAACCTGATGAAGATCCATATGTTTGTCATCTTGTATGATAAGGAGCATAAAATTTTTTCTTCTGCAAGCTGATCTTTTTCTAGGCGTCAACCTATGAAAAGACAATGACGACTAAAGACCGAATCGAATTTGCTGGAAATGTTTCGGAATCACTTCTCGAACAGTCTTGGCAGTAAGTGTTGAATGAAATATATTTATTGGGTTGATTGATTAAAAAAATATATTTATTAATTGGATCAAAATTTGCAATCTCTTGCTCGTGTTAACTTGTTGTATCCTCCTCAAATGAGTTTTCATAATGACTTTCAATTTATAAAAAACTCCAGTACCGTATCACACTGTTTTGCAATGTAAGCAACATGCAAAAAATTAAGTAAAAATGTAGTTTAGGATAGTCATCAAGTGAATTTATTGACATCTGAAATAGAACGTGGTGTATTGAGTGGTTCACCAAATTGCCATGAATGATTATTGCAAAAAGAATCACGAGATTCGGGATGTTTTTGATATCTGATTTATGTTCGTTGGTCGTTAATTTCTTTATTTGGCTGAGGTGGCACTATTAGAGTATGTCCGCGACAGTGTTCAACCTATAAAGACTTTTTCGAGGACAAATTAGAAATTGTTCAAAAAGACTAGTCAGTGCACTATGTCGATTAATTTTTCATGAGGAATAATATAAATTTCGATCATTCATATATTCTAGATCAATTGAAAGAATATCCGCATGAAACCTGGAACTTTTCATCAATAACTCCATTTAGATGATATAAATCTAGTGCCCCTTCTTTTTTCTCTTGAACTTTCGGTTTTCTCTTCAAATCATGTAATCCGATATTTGCATACTTCGCATTCATCCTGTTCCCAGGTGGTCGAATCATCCCAAACACGTGGCTTCACCCATATGCAGCAACAGTTGCTCTTCCGCCTACCCAGATGCTCGTTATCGATAGTGCCTTCGGCCCAAGTAACATGTGGCCGTTCGGTTTCACATTGTGTTAGGTGTAGAATCAAAGGTACTAAAAGCAGTTCTGGACGTTTTATGATTATGTTTCGCTCATTGATCCCTTTCACCCGTTCAAATGAAAGAGATAGAAGATGTAGTCTAATTGTTTGTTTGAACCATTCACATTTTAATGGAATGTCGAATAACTTGGTGAAATCCGTTTAAACAACCGTGAAGCATTCAACATGAATGCTTTAAAATGATTGTCACGGTTGTTTAAACGGGATTTCACCAAGTTCGTTGGGAACTGCCAATTAATTTTTTGCTATACACATGAATACAACGATAAAGTTAGATTTAGAGAAAGCTTTTAATTTATAAATGTATTATGGCGATCGTTATGATTTTATGAACATATTTATTTACTAAAATTAGGTCGAAGGTATATACTAAAGTAGATCAAAAGTTAGGGAATACTTGGTTTGGAACTGCCAATTAATTTTTGCTATACACATGAATACCACACATGATGAATAATTAGATATTAGTGATGGTTTCTTAACCTTTGTCAGTTCTTGCGGCATGGTGCTCTTCTTCAAAAATGGTTTCCAAACTTCTTAATGCAATCCCCGTCACCGAACATTCATTCGACATTTTTTCCGCACAGACCTTAATGACACCGCAAGCCTTGGACGATTTTATTACAATGATTTGTCATGCCGTGAAACACATTTAAGTAACCAACGGGTATTTGTTTGCATATTAATATATACTAAATTGATTATTTATTCAAAAAGAAAGTTTCCCCAATCCGCTATGGCCATGAAAAAAAGCATTGGACTAGCTTAATCTCCCACAGATCTTG
Organism: Cercopithifilaria johnstoni; assembly: GCA_916381525.1. Lineage (NCBI taxonomy): Eukaryota > Metazoa > Nematoda > Chromadorea > Rhabditida > Onchocercidae > Cercopithifilaria > Cercopithifilaria johnstoni. The sequence goes on from CAKAEH010001042.1 coordinate 85,141, forward strand.
TAATGAATATTATAAAGATCTAAGCCATCAGCTCCAAGCTAAGTCTCATTTGCTTTTTAAATATTCTTTGGCGTGCCTCTGAGCTAATCTGTCTTTTTTTAGTTTTTACTTATTTTTATGTCATACAGAAGCTAGTATTAGAGTAGCAGGTTTGCATAAGTTCAGATAGCATTGGACCAATAAATTAATCAGTAAATGCAAAAATCCAGTCGCAAGAGCTAATTTTATATTGCGAGAATATATACGAGACTATATATAGAGATTTTGGAAACTTTTACTTAACTTTAGATTTGAAATGTGAGTACTTCTGTCATTTAATATGCAGTTTTTGATTTTATATAGAGTGCTCCTTATGAATTTTAGCAATATACAATAGTTATATTTAATACAGCTTTTTTCAATACTTGTTAAGATTTGGATTAGTTCAGTGCATTATTTCTGCTGTATGATACATTCAAGATTTTCAGTCATGCAAGTTTTTGAATTTTTCAGAGAAATGATACTTAGGAGAACGCTGAAAGTATCTGAGGTAACCGATGATAAACTAATTCTAGTGCATGTTGTCCATAGGATCGAATTGAACCGTGTTAACGGAACGAACATACAATTGAGAACTGTTGATTTATTGGAGAAGGCTGTCAATGCCTATTTATATTTGGTAAGTTTTATATTTACCTTTATGTTCACTGTGGTTAAATTCCGATTCCTTCATTTATCCTTTAAAAAACTCCATACTTACATTTCTACTTTTGTTTGGAGTTTTCTACCTTTGAAATTTCTACTTTTGTTAATGTCTCTCATGTATTGTTAATTTTAAATAAAAATCTTTCGATTTTTTCGGAAAAATTCGGTGCATAACTTAATTTGAAATGAAGTTATTACTTTGGATTCGTAATCTTTCAAAATTGTTAACAACACTGATAAATTTGTAAGGAAAATTCCCTTTAATTAGGAAAATAAGACTAAATATTTTAATATATTTTTATGTTGGGGTGTCGGAGTGTTTTTAGAGTTTGTTTAGCAGACTTATTGCAGCTTGAACGTCAGATAAGGAGTAGAGCAGATGTTGAACAAATGGCTGCCCGAAAAACAATGCGAAATCAATCGGATCAGAGAAGGGCAAGTATTTTTGTTTAAATCTACTAGAAATTTGTTTTAGCACAGATGAAATAAGGACGCATGGTCAGTATCGTCAAGAAGTCAACTGAATAATAGAGTAGCATAGTGTATTGTGCACTAAGCATCTAAGGAACAGAATGGAATAATGCTGAAAGGGGGAATGTCAAATAAGAAATGGAATAAGATAGTGTATTGTAGCCTGAATATCAGTTAAGAAATAGAACAGATGATGAGCCAATGACTGCTCGAAAAACAATACGAAATCAATCAGATCAGAGAAGGGCAAGTGCTTTTGATTAAATTTAGTAAAAACTCGCTTCAAAATGTCTGAACGTCAACTAAGGTATAGAACAAGATATATATTGTGACTTAAATATCTATGAAGGAATAGAATAGAGTGATGTATTGTAGTCTGAACGTCAAATAAGAAATAGAATAAGATAGTGTATTGTAGCCTGAATATCAGTTAAGAAATAGAACAGATGATGAGCTAATGACTGCTCGAAAAACAATACGAAATCAATCAGATCAGAGAAGGGCAAGTGCTTTTGATTAAATTTAGTAAAACTCGTTTCAAAATGTCTGAACGTCAACTAAGGAATATAATAAGATATATATTATGACTTAAATGTCAATCAAGGAATAGAATAGAGTGATATATTGTAGTTTGAACATCGAATAAGAAATAGGATAAGATAGAATATTGTAGCCTGAATATCAGTTAAGAAATAGAACAGATGATGAACCAATGACTGCTCGAAAAACAATACCAAATCAATCAGATCAGAGAAGGGCAAGTGCTTTTGTTTGAATTTAGTAAAAACTGGCTTTTGAATGTTTTCTATTACTTCAATTAAGGAATAGAATGGGATAGTGTATTATGGTTTTAACGTCAACCGAAGAATAGAATACAATAATGCATTGTAATCTGGTGTTAACTAAGAAATAGAGTAGGATAGTATATTGTAGCCTAAACATCAATTAAGGAATAGAATAAGTGACGAGCCAATGGCTACTCGGAAAACAATGCGAAGTCAGTCAGATCAGACAAAGGCAAGTATTTTTCTTAAAATTTAGTAGAAACTTGTTTTAGAAGGACAAAATGGGAAGGTATAATGTACTGTAGCCCAACATCAACTAGAAGATAGAATAGTGTAGCGTATTTTAGCCAAAGAATAGAACAGTAAAAATAGTATGGTGTATTGTAGCCTAGACGTCAACTAAGGAATAGGATAAGTGATGAGCCGATGTCTTCTCGGCAGACAGTGCGAAGTCAATCAGATCAGAGAAAGGCAAGTATTTTTATTGTGTGAAAACTTGCTTTAGAATAAACAAAGTAGGAAGATATGGTGTTTTGAAGATTTGCACATCTGAATTATGTTTTTTTTTTTCAATGCTTCAGTATTCGAGATCATTTTATGACAATTTCTGTTAATTCAAAAAGTCTAGATGTTACTTGGGAAATAAGCAATCAAGCACATAACTTGATCAATAAGCATACTAAATTACTTCAAGTTAGCGCTTATCTCTCCGATGTATTTTGAAATTAAAGTGTTAAAAAGTTAGTTTATTATACATGAAGTGGCTTGCACATTCCAACGTATCATTTGTTATTAGTCATTTCGTCAAGAAACATGGACTGCTAAGTCTGCACTGTTTCTTTCTTTCTATTGACAAAATTTTCCAAATAGTCATGCTGCTTGTTTCCAAAGTTGATCTAGGGGAGAGCAGATTGATTTTAAAAGGCCATAAAGAAATTCTGTTTATTGTTTCTCTTAAAATTTTATTTATTCCAGAAATCTGGAAAACATGAAAATGGTTCAACACCAGAATCGAGCAAACGCCGACGAATCCGACCAACAGGTCTTAATTTTGATGACTGAATTCACTACTCACCATATCATTCCAGTTTCATATTCATCTTTCAGCGCCATCCCAGACATTTATATTTACTATCATTCATCTTCATAATTTCGTTGCTCATTTTGTAATCCTCAGCATTCTGTTATGAGTGCGAGTCTTTTCTAAAAACTTTTTATTGGTTATCAACTTCAGGAAATTATCTTTGTCAGTTTATTTCAGATTTTTCCACTGCCTCTTATTGTGTCACCATTGCTACAGCTTATTTTGCCTTGTAAATCTCATTCTCTAAATGCCGTTTTATCTGCTTTATCAATTTTTTTTCTAATATTTTTTTTAACAAATTTCCGTTATTGGTTGCTAATGCAGTTATATGTATTGATCTCCCATAGTTTTGTCTTGCTAAATTTTGAGATACTTTCCTTTTTTTTCGAAGTTATTTATATATTTGTTTTAAATGGAAAACTAGCGCTCGGAGAATTCTTTTGGAAATTTATTAGAAATATCTGATGAAAAAAGCCAGCGTAGCGATGCATTTTGGCTGGGTGTGAAAAGTAGCGATGTACATTTCAAACGTACTGTCACTAATACGATGTAAAAAAGTAGAAGTTTGCGAAGGAAATGTCATCAAAGTTTTATCAGTTTTATCCTTACACAGCAGTCATTTAATTGTTTTTTTTTCGATCCATTTTCTCAATCTTTCCAATCGTCCAATTTGTTGAAATTCCTGTCATCACGTTTTTTTATACATTACATACATATATGCAAGTAATTATTGTTTCAGAAAAATTAGTTGACGAATTTTTCATGATTTCAGTGGCTTCTACTCCATATTAGGCTTATTGGTTATTTTTTATTATGAATCTATTTAAAGTTTTCTAAGTAACTTAAAACTATAGATTGGATATTGATATGAGGACTCTTTCATATGCTAGATTACCTCATCACGAAGCAAAAATGGTGAATTTTGGCAATTTATTTCAAGGTTTCAGGGATTTGGAGAATAATTATTCACAGAAGTGTAGTGGAGTGAAGCCAAGTAATTTTAAGTGCACAGTGATATGCAGTTTAGTTTAAAATATTCGTTAACAGCTGCTGTCCTGACTAATCTTAGGCCGAATCCGTCTTACCTTCTTTCGAAGTCATTTGTGAGTAAACCTGAAAAGATTACCGTTTTAAGTCTTCCATTTAGTACTGGAAAAACATGTAACATGGACTGTGGATCTATGCTCATAAATATACAATTCAATATTACTGGTATTATGGAGAGCATGGTCTTTGAGTCTTTGCGGTACAAAATTCCTGAGTTTATGTGAAGCAATTAGTGTGATTTCTCGGGATATGTTCTTGGATTTCGGATAATTTACATTCTTAAAAGAGAAAAACTAATTGCCGAAATTCACCCGCAATTCCTTATGTTTGTTCCATCTTTTTTTTCATTATTTTTGTGCAATAAAAATTCTCAATACAACTGTTTGATTAAAAAAAGGCTTTTCGGATTGTTCGAAATTCCATTAGTGATGTTATCTATCGTTTGCCAAAAAAAGTGATTTGGTATATTAAAACATCATTTTTAAATTCAATGTGTTAAAATGTTTACCTTCTGCATAGTATGACATTATGGAACACAGATTTAAACAGGTTTCACTGAGAGAGAAAGTGAAATGCAAGATGAAGGTTGATTTCAAATATCGATATTTGAAACGGAATTCTCGATGCGACGTCGAAGCAACTAGTAGGAATTATATACCATGGAGAAAACCAGTCTCTTTTGAAATCTATAATCTTTACACTCTCATTAGACTTCATCGTTTGAATTTTTGTTGAAAAAATATTTGTCCTTGAAGATACAACGATATGAGTCAGGTATGATTGCGAATTATCAAAGAACTAGTCGTATTTGACAAATTTTGAAACATCTAAAATTTCCACACAGTTTAAGGTGCTATGGAACCTGGCAATTACATTTATTCGTTATATGCTATGCAATGCTATGCAATGCAATGCAATGAAATTCTGATTTACGGTCAGTCATATGTATCTAAACTTCTACGTTCTTTTTTGTGTAATTCTTATGCCATTTGCCTAATTTTTGCCATGGGTACAATGACTGATAATATATAACTTATCAAGCATTAGGCGATTTCAACCCGTACTGTTTGTTGATGAACCTTATTGAGAGATACGTTAACGGTTATATCTGTTCGAAGTTTTCCCACTTTATATTAAAATTCAATTTTTAGTAATACCGGGAGACAATTTACTGATTTCAAAAAAGAAAAATTTGTTCTTTTGAATCATACTATCTTTGATTCTGTAATTCAAGGTTTTATTCATAAATTAGCTATCGGAGGAATATATCTCTGATATTGAATACTAATGACAACTTTCAAACATAATATTTTTAATTATTTCAAATTGGATAATCAAAATTTTCAATTTAGAAAAAATTTCCGGTCTACAAAATTTATTCAATTAATGAGAAAATGTAAATGAAATGATAAATAATCCAATCATGATTGATAATCAGGTTATAAAGAAGGGTAGTAAGAACAATTCATATATCGAATTCTAATTATTTTGCTCATCCCGTAATTGTATTTATCTCTTTATTATCCATTCCTCTTGTTTGACTAAAAAATTTAGAATTCGCTAAGGCCTTTTTTACTTTTTTTCTTATTTGAACAATAAAAGGACGTTAATCATTACATTTTCAACTTTGCCATCTATCAATAACACTTTATTTCACCATTTTTTTCATCTCTGATTCTCATTAATTCAAAATATTTTCCTTTTTTCTAGAGTTCAGTGAACTTGAAAAATAATTAGAGCAATTGTCAAAGTGAACAACAAATCGAGCACAATTGAGGTGCACTAACTGTTCTTTAAATGCATTATCTTGCCTTCGTTACGGTAAGTTTGCAAAAAAGATATTAGTGTCAAAGGTGACGATTGTTTTTAAAATAGGACAGAGATGTTTGCGAGTTCCTGTCATCATATTCATTTAATGAATTTGTTATGATTGTATGTTAAGTATATAATACATTTTGTAATTTTCATTAATGCTTTAAAGCAAATATTATTTTAAGCAAATTACCATTTAATTATTAATTCGGTAGAAATCTCAGTGTTTTGATTTACCTTTCAAACATTTTGTAAAGAGCATTTTTTCAATTAAATTTTAAATAAATTCTGGAATTCTTAATATTTTTGAAATATTATTTTTGAAATTAGATAATGAAATAATATATATAGGGAAACATATATAATAATCATATCAAAGGGGTCAGATCAACGGTTTATAATGCTTCCTATTATCTTTTATTATTTATAAAAATTGAATCCTTTATTCATGAACTTCTTTTCCAGTGTTTTGGATGAAGTTTAAAATATTTATAATAAAATGAAATTTCGAAATGAAAATTTTTTAATTATAAAAGAATATTCTTCGAGTTCCATCTCAGTTTTTCAAGATTACGCTGTGGTTAGCAAATACAGCCAATGAATGTCTCGGAACATCCGGTGAAGTTTTCGTTCCGCATCATTCTTCTGCTTTACGAATGCGCTTCAGTGATGATGTATTTCAGCAATTATCCAGAGTAGTCGGTATTCTTTTGTTTCCTCCTGAAAATCTTATAAATGTTCGGAAGTTATTACATTTAATGCCGGAAGACATAATTTAAAAATTCAGAAAAAATCGGAATATGGAAATATAAACCATAGGAAGTAAATTTATTATTGAAAACCAAAAAATATATAATTCAAATGATAAAACTACTATTAAAACTATTATTTACATTGATAAATAACTCAAATATAATACATTTTCTATGATTACTAAAATAAATATAAACATTGAACACATATAATATGTGGAATTGTTTTGGGCATGAAAATGTATTCAAATACTTATTTCATAAGAATAATATTTGAATTATAGCAATTAAATATCAATGTTTGAAAACTTTTTTTGGTAATATATCCACTTGTTCGTTCCAGAATATTTATTCATAAAGTATACGAAACGAGTACTGATTCCACCGCAACAACAATGCTTTCCAGAAGGATGTGTTAGAATTCAGAATCTCAAAATTATTGCACAAGAAAATCCAACACACGTCGGAATGATGCCAACACCACCACGATTTTTAACACTTACTATTAGTGGCTTTAACTTTTAGTACGTTGTAGAATTTCAATGTAATAAAAAACAAGAAAAAAGTGAAGTTTAATTAAATTATGCTTCCTGTGAGTTGACAAAAAAAGAATTGATTTCAAAAAATGACTTTCATTATTAAAATGATTAGTAATTTAGAAGAAAGTAATGCCACAATCTTTTCAATTATTCATCGTAATCTAATTATTAACTAAAAATCATTGTTAAAGCATCGCAGGTACGTTATACGGGCAATTACAACTATTACCGCTATTACCAATGACAATACCAACATTTGGGACATTAGCAATATCTGCCAATCAGCTTGTCATAGAAACTATATTTGATATTCGGAAAACCGTGGATGATATACTCTATATTCAAGTAATCAGTTGTTCTCTAATTAATGAAGTTATTCTCGCTCAAGTAGATAATATGGGCCTGTTCACCGTTATTGTTAATGCCAAATATCAGGTAATTTTTAAACAAATCACTTTCATTATTTCAATTCATTTCTTGTCTAATTGTGTTTGTAGATTTAACAAAATTTTGAAAATATTTAAATGAACATTTTTAATTATGAATTGAAAATTTAAGAAACGATGCTAAAGCATATGATATATTTGAAATTGTAATCACGTAAGTGCAACATTTTACTTTTTTCCCAGATCCTCTTTCAATGAATTGTTTATAATATATTAATAATAGGGCGATTGCAAAAATTATTTCATTGTAGCGCGAAATAACGGCAAAAGCTCGAGAGATGTTAGAAGAAACTCTTTGCAGTACCATAAATAATGTGGTCAATAATGAAATGAATAGTCAATTACTTCAAATACCAAATCAAATATCCATCATTGATTTATATCGAATGATTTTTGAAGTTAACACTATTTCCTTTCTTCTTTTTTCCTTGAAAAAAATTTGATATAAATCCTTTCTTTGATCTCATTTTAAATCATAAAATTAATTGTTCAACTGTTTGCTTGCTTTTTAAATTAACGGGAATTTTGTGTATCATTTGAAATAATAACAGGCTTATTATTTTAAATAGCAAAATTTTTTAAAACAAAAAACAATGCATAGATTAGGCGATGAAGATTATGTTGGCTATGAACGTTTTCCGGAAACTTATTAAATAGAAAGTACTAAAATATACTATCGAATAGAACATATTCTTTTTAAAGTATTTGTTCAGAATTCGGATAATATAAGCGGTCAGAAGAAAGCAGCACTGAGATCCGAATCAAACTATCTGCATGGTAAGCCTTTTTATATTAAAAAAATTTGATAACAAATTCATACTTCTTCTTTTTCATTCTTGCTGTTGAAATAAAAATAACTATTATTTTTCACCTTAAAAAAATACATTGATTAAATGCCTTACAAAATCTTTGCAGTTCCAACACAATTTAAATTCCAAACGCCCTTTGGAAAAGATATGTTGCACGAATCACAGTTAGGTAAATTGAATGGATTATTCAGCACCTCACTCGATAAAGATAAAATAGAAACAAAAATTCTAAATTCATCTTCCTTCCCAACAACTGTAACACTTCAAAAATCAAAAGGAATTTTGTCCAGCATTGTTAGTTTTCTTTTCTTTCTTTAAATTGTATTTTTCTCAAAAATTTATTTTAATTCATTCTCTATTGATATTCTCTATTGTTGTTTTTTTCTTTCTTACAACAATTTTTACTTATAAAACAATTTATTTTATAGAATAATAATTCGGAAATTTGGTGGAAAAAGCTATCCCTGTTAATTGTTTCGCTAAGCATTCTAGACACCAGCGCAGCGTACGGTAGATTTTTCACCGGCCTGGATGGTAATGTATATATTAAAACATATGATCAAATTAAAGTTCGTTTTATTTATTTATTTCTATCGTTCTTTTACTTATAATAAATTTGTAAATGATAAATGGTTGTGTTAGCTCTGTTGATAAATCTTTGATAATATAATTTTTCAATCTTAACACAATCTCTTCCCAGAAGTTTCTTTAATTTCTATCATAAAAAAAAATCCCACTTCTGAAATTATTCCCATGTACATATTTGCATACTCGAATTGATTGCATTTTAAAATGCACAGCAATATGAATAATTAGTAAATCACTGATAGATATCATTTAAAACTCTTATTATTATTTGCAATCCAAACTTTTCGTTAAAGAATAAAAGTTTTCGGATGATTTGCAATTTTTAATTTTCATTTTTGCATATGCAATAAGATGACTGTTTCAGAATCCTTATCAACGACCAGAAAGATTACGATTCACTAAAACAATGAACGGAAATGCCGTAGACTTATTGATATCGGAATATACCATCAATACACTTCTCCTTAAAGCACATATGTAAGGATTCGATAAAATGAATGGTGTGAATCATTTCATTCGGATGTACTGTTATTGCGACAAGCATGGCAATAAATAGAAAAATGATCCGTTTAGATTGCCAGAACTGTTACGCCACTCGAGATATTGTTCTCGCTTACAGGAGAAAGCAAAGTTGTATAATGCCGCTTAACTGTTCCTTACATTGCAATCGCTTAACTATTCCTTAAATTTGTTGGACCAATTACAGATGTAAAATAATCTTAGGCGCTAATGTCTTCTCAGTTTTCTTGAAGCATGTGCACATGATTGCCACATTTAAAGTGTGCTAAAATTTGTCAGATCCATCTCGATGAAATATATGGGCTAAATTTCAAATAATAATCATTAATTGAAATTCTAAATCTCCATTGTTAGATATTTTATATCACAAAATTTTTCTGAAGTCTGAAAAATCTAATTGGAATTAAACATTATCTTTGTGATGAAAAATTGTCATGTTTATGCCTCTTGAAGTTGGCATAAACATGCAATGAGTACACATCGTTACAATATCGCTTTTATTGTTGAACTGCTCCTATACGTTAGGCACAACTTTACTTTCTAAATTTGATCTCAACGTCTTTCAATAACTCAATAATCATTTTAAAATTATAACTGATCGCTTAGTGCTGCTATCGTTGTGTAGAGTGACACTGAATGATTCATTTTTTTGGCAAGTACGGGAAAAATTATTGAATTTTATTTTTATTTCATATTTCATTTACCATTAAATTTCATAATTACCACTTTCAGAATTGGTGCGTTAGTTTTCAGTGTGAACTCAGGAACACCTGTGCTTGGTAAATTAATACGCACATCATGTGGAATAGATGAAGTTTGTCTATCGGATATTATTCCAAAAATTGCCGAAACATATCCAAATAAGCAACTTGAAATTATCCTACGTACCACTGAACCACCTAAAGCAGTGATTTCGGCAGGTTTGACTATTTATAGTGTATTAAAATACCGTAGACAGTGTTTGAAATTTTTTAATTTCCTTTTCTAAATGGAAAACTTTTGAAATGAAATTGTAAATTTCTTCATAAATCAGGTACCGCTATTCTGATGCTAGAAGGTCGGGCGATATTTTTCGTTGAAGGAACAACCAAGAAAATTGGTATAATACCGTTTAGTACGATTATGCAATGCAAAATTACAAGCTTACCTCGCCATATTACTGGTTAGTTTCATTCGCAATCAAAATGAAATTAATTAGAGAATTATTTTACAGCATACATTTCAACTTCTTCAATTTGTAGGAGTTGTTCTACATTTCAACTTATGTACTCTTCTTAATTTGGAAATTTCAACGAATTGATAATGTTAAAATACGGCAAGTATATATTCAGAAGTTCTATACTAAATGAAAAGATATTTTTGTTGGATTAGGTGAAGTTACAGTCGAACGACATGTAATATAGATTAAACATTTGGTGGTTAGAATGTAAACTTTTTTAAAGAATTTCTTAATCCTCTCATACTTTACATAAAATTAATTAAAACATCATGAAGTTGTTCAGCGATCACTTAGCATTACAGAACGGTTCTGTACTAATAAAATCCGGGAAAATTTTACTTGCTATATCGTCGAATATTTCGGGAACGTTGATTATATTGCGTTTTTATCTGACTGTTTCGGCACTCCTGAATACATTTGTTTGTGAATAAATTTTGATTTTATTTTCAGGGTCGATACAAATAAAAACACTACGATTTCATGAACATATCGATTTTTTCGGTCTTTCATTGCAATCTTTGAATAATTTCAAGGAAGCAGCAAAAGGTGCTGTGATTAAAATGATAAATGGAATACTTCGAGAAGGTATCAGTTTAAATGAATCAACAGGATCACGATTGTCTAATACATCTATCAGCATAGTTGATAGAGCTGTTTTATTGCAAACGAAACTTGATATTGAGAGAAGTTTCTACCAGCAAATGTCAATTTCAGCGTAGTAATTGCCCGATGCCGAAAATATCAACTTTTTCATTTTTTTATACTCTGAAATTTCCAAACGAAATGTTTTTAATGATTTCATTCTGACAGATATTTCTTATGAAATACATTCTTCAGGACTTTTTTTCTAACAATATTACTTCGAATATTTCATTCCATAACAAATTTTTATTTCTAATTCGCTATGTCAGTAATAGTTCATTTTCTTTATTTCATGCGATTTTAAATTCATTCCATACGATCCAATGTTACATTTTAAATGTTTCTTTTGTATATATCGTATAAAGTCTTTTTTTTCTTTATCATTTCATACATTCGTATATAATTCTCATTACTCTTTAATTATGAATAGTGTATTTTAAGATTTTCAATATCATTTCATATTACGTTAGAATCTGACGTACGTTTCAGGATACGTTCCTTTTTTTAATGGAGCAATAACAACAAATGATGTATTTTGCAAAGAGAATTTCATGAATGAGCTAAATTTATAAGAAAATAGTAAACATATCGCGATGTTTTATTGAGAGCTAAACAAAATATAAATCTCAGCAAAATTCGTAATATTTATTTCGAAATTGACCTTTTATTAATAAAATACAAAATTGGAACCCATAAAAGTTTTAGCTTATTATTTGAAGGTTAACTATAAGTTTTTAATGAAGTGTAAGACTATAATAAATAGAGCAGCAAATAAATTGCTGAAATAATGCTAAACTGAAAAGTTGTTGAAGAAACATTTTTTTTTTCAAAAATTACAATATTTCTAATCAGCCAATCAGCTATAACGCTAATCGCTCGTAGAACGCAATATTTATAACCATTAAAAATATTGTAATTCTTTTGCTAAATCATTTTAAACATAAACATAAATTTAGACATAAATAATATCGAGCATACCGCATACAATACACGTTGCAATTACCACCGCAACGCCAAATTACAGCTTGTTTACCAGGTAAGAGTGATTGAAATGAATTTCTCGAACAGAAGATGCTTTAAATGGTCAACTGGTAAATATTTCAATGCATTCGCATATGACTGATTGTCTCACAGTATGAGCGGTAACTTTATGCAAGGATATTTTCCAGGGAATATTTTAATCATTTTAATAAAGTTACAAATAAATTGGCTCGATCATGTTCGATCATTATTGAAGTTTAGTTGCATTTCGAGACCGCATACTGTTAGCTTTAGTTGTAGATCAAATTGGAATGCGAAATGGAGAAAGTTCATACTTACTGCGAATTATTCGTACCTCTGACTGATAACTTAGGTTTAATCAGATATTTTCCAACCTCAAAAACTAATAATGCATTTGCAAACAGAGTTAAAAGTAGTGAACTGTGAATAAATTGTAATATATTCTATTAAATAATATAATATATCAATGAACTTTTGCATGTGGTGTGAGCTGGCGAGTAATGATGCAATTTATCGGCGAAGAAAACAAAAATGTCTATTAATTTGAACCGTGACCAGCACTGACCCCTCTCCTTAAGCAGTATCAAAGTTCAGAAGTACAGACATCAATTTAAAAAATATCGAATGAATGTCACGAATGGGAACACCTGCATTGGGACATTAGATTTTCACTGACGGACTTCTGGTCGCTGACGTAAAATTCGGATATGAATGAATGGAGTTGATCGATATCAGACGGAGTTTTAGTGAGGGGGTTGGGGATGCTGTGTTGTTTACGTACGTGATGTGAGCGTATCGCTATATCATATATACGTCGAGAAGAGTATTAGTTATCGAATGGGTGATACGGTTCTGGGATTGACAGCGTTTGTGGAATGCTAGAAGTGTGATTTACACTACGGATGAAGCTCTGACTCTACAAGTCCGTTTTCAGTACACGTTTTAATGAGAACTATTTTTATTTTCTCATGGACGTCATCTTAAGTAGAAACAGTGGAATGCAGTGACTTTTAAACAATTTTAGACAACTAGCTATAATAATAGAAATACTTCTTAGCTTACGTTTCTGAGTATTTTATTGAGTTGTGGTGAAAGTCAGGCACAGTGTACACATATACACAAAATTCATATATATATATACATGTACTTACTATGAAAAAAAGTGGAACTGAACCATTTATATTCATGCGTTAATTCCAATGTGAGACAGTTTAAAAAAAATGGATGTTTTCAGTGTTAAAAAAATTGCATTTTGTGAAAATTTCATTTCTTGAAAACACAACTTCCTTCATATCTCATTCCTTTTTTCTATTGTTGAAAATCTAAATGTATTGTTTATAATGGTGTGGTATGTCGTAAACGGACCGTTATTTCTTGTACAACACATTGCAACTTTGGTCATACTTTGGTAACGAATTGGGATACGTGATCTCCCCTGTAAGGAAATTCGTTCTGCGAAATGTGTATCTTAGGGAATCTATATATTGCTCACCATCTCAATCACTTCATAACAAAGAAAAATGTGGATATGAAGGTGTCCAGTTGAAAGTGGGGTGAGTTACGCATTTCGCGAACATACAATACAGAAGTTTTATAATTGGTATAATCATTATTTTACAGCTGAAAATGGGTGATAATGTGCCGAAATATGCACCTTCTTCCAGCGGAATTAATGGACAGCCATATATGGGTACATCAGGTGCCTATGTACCTTCGATGCAGTATGCTGGGGGGACCGAATCACCTACGACAGTCCCTCCGCAACAACAGCAGATGCAATTTGTTCAAGGATCTGTGCAACATGGAATAACCGCGGAAGAAGTTGCAATTGCCAAACTGGATAGTTCGATAGCAAGCATGGAAGAGCAGCAGATGACTGCAGATCCACGTTACGCGCAGATGCTGTTGTTGAAGCAAAAAATCATAGGTTCATTGTTTGATTGGTATAATGAAGGCTGAGGAGTCTATACTATCATGTTCATAGGTAATAATCGTGTGCATAAAACTCAGGTTTTTTTTCGAGATTTTTTCCTAGTGAGAACTGGTAAATTTTTGATCGAAGAGAGCAGATAAGTTAATGTTTTAGGACAAATTGAAGCTATTAGATGATTCAATTATTTGAATGTTCAAATAATTGAATCATCTAATAATTGTTCAAATAATTGAATAATTGAAATAATAATTGAAAAGGTAAATCCATTATTGAACATTTGAACAGTTTTTGAAATGTTTAATTTTTTAGGAACGCCATCAACCGAAGTGAAGCATCATCAACCGATGGACACAACAGTGAAAGAATCGCAGGAAAATACATTTACATCTGAGCAGCTGGAACAGCTGAAGGCACAGGTATATTTTGAATACCTATTCAAATTGTAGGTTTCTATGAGATCTCTTGCTGACAAATTATTTGCAGATTGGCGCTTACAAACAGTTAGCAGCACAGGAACCGGTTGCAGCAACTCTTATCGCGTCGTCTATATCGAAACCATCTTCTTTGCTTCCTGAACCATATGAATTTCCTGTTGAAACAGAAAATGGGGAGAAGCTGCCGTACGATTTGATGAAAATTCTGACGCTGCATCAGCAACGCGCTAATCGGAGTACATGTCTTCCTCCTCCTCCCGGTGTCGATCCACAGACAATTCTAAAAGAGCGGGAATACAGGTGCATAGAAGATTTAATTTTATGCTAATTTCAGTAGATAATATTTTGAGTTTACCAGGTGCATTATCATTACGGTTCAAAAGACGGCGGCAGATGATACTATTTACATCTAGTTATTCAAACATATTTGAGACATTAAGCTCACAATATCATCTTATATATTTCTCTATCATTTATTATTCATATGTCATCGTGTTGACAGAACTACAAGAAGTATACAGATATGCAAGTACAGATATTTTGCGGTAGTTGCAGGAATATTTCTAGGATTTAAAAATTGAATGAATTCGAAATTCCCAAAATGTGTAATGGTTCAAGTTTTTTTGCAGAATACAGAATAGAATTGGAGCCCGAATTCAATGGCTGAGCAATCTTCCTGCAAATTTGAGTAAACGGTTATTATTAAAAGCGGAAATTGAGCTTCGTGCTCTTCGTTTGCTGAATCTACAAACGCAGGTAAATCACATGAGCTAGAATTTTTCAGTCTTATGCGTATTTTTGCTAAATTTCCGTGATTTAGGTACGAAATGAAGTCTTAAGCCAGCTAAAAAAAGATACAACACTTGAAACTGCGCTCAATCCATACGCATATCGTCGAACCAAACGGCAGTCTTTGCGTGAAGCACGAGTTACTGAAAAACTTGAAAAACAACAAAAAGTTGAGCAAGAGCGCCGTCGTCGTCAGAAGCACAATGATTTGTTGCAGGCAATTCTCCAGCACGGGAAGGAATTCAAGGAGTACCATCGCAACAATCAAGTGCTTTTTTGACTCGAAAATATTTTCATTATTAACTAAAAATTTTAATTTTTGTCTTAAAGATGGAACCAATTTTTCAGGTCAAGCAAAGTAAAATAAAGAAGGCTGTGTTAACTTATCATGCTAATAGCGAAAAAGAGCGGAAGAAAGATGAGCTGAGAAATGAGCGAATGCGTATGCAAAAATTAATGCAAGAAGATGAGGAAGGTTATAGGTAGAGTTCGTTTCTAGAATTTCTGTTTTTCTGAACAGAATAACTGCCAACTACAAAAGTTGCGTTGAATTACAGATATACTCATGGTCCATATGACTTTTAGACAGTTACTGGATGAAAAGAAAGACAAACGTTTGGTTTTTTTGTTGCAACAAACGGATGAATACGTAGAAAGCTTAACAGGACTTGTTAAACAACATCAAGCAACGGAGAAACGAAGAAAACGTAATGAGCGCCGTGAGCAGAAAGAGAAAGAGAAGATGCAAGGTTTTTTTTTTTGAAACTTTTATAATGATATCCATTGTCGAAAAAGGAAGTTTGTGTTGCATAACTGATGGACCGATGACTTTGCAGAAAATGGTGAGTGTGAAGTACGAATACGCATAAGAGATGCAACAACTGGTGAGATATTACCTCTGGATGAAATGCCGAAATCAGAAGATATCGACGCTTGGATTGAAGCGCACCCCGGACATGAAGTAACATTGATTGTTTTGCAAGGATTCTAAGAAGATGTAATGCTAGATCAAGTGCTTGGACGTGGTTTTTGCAGAGATTTTCATTGTTAGGGAATTATGAATTATAAAACATGAGCTAAGGATGAGTTAGATGATAACATTGTTTGGGAAAAGAAGTTTTCAGAATTTAATTTCAAGAAAAATCTCATCTACAGGAAAATTGTTCAACTTTTATAAGAAATGAAAACTGTTCTAAATTGTTGAAAATGTTTTCGAAGGTGGTATCGCGTGAGGAGTACTCAGACAGTGAAGATTCAGAATCAGATGAACCAATCTCGGAACCTATTGAGCAAAAAAAAGATGATGAATTTGAAGGTTTGCTGGTGCTGTTTGCTAATTTCTACAATTCCAATAGCTAATTGGTAATGCTATTCTGTTTTTTTCTAGATCAAATAATTACTGATATGTAGTATATAAATGCGTCTTGTTATATATTAAGGTATGGACGAGGAGACAAGAAATCGTAAAATTATTGAGAAAGCTCGAAATGAAGAAGATGAATATGATCAAAAAAACAGGCGTCAAATGGAGTCTTACTACGCAACAGCACATAAAGTCAAAGAAAAAATTGTGACGCAGCATTCGTCGTTAGGTGGTGGCAATCCGGCTTTGCAGTTAAAGCCTTATCAGGTTGAGTTTGACTGATCATAATTTTCTTTAATTTTTGTGCATTTTCTTTTTCATATTATTACGCTTAAAGTGTTTTGTTTATTTTTCTTTTTTGCTTGTATATACTGAATAGTTTTCATAGGATTCATGATGATAAAATAGTTTCAGTTAAAAGGGTTAGAATGGATGGTTTCCTTATACAACAATAATCTTAATGGTATTCTCGCGGATGAAATGGGCCTGGGGAAAACAATTCAGACGATTGCATTGGTTACATATTTAATGGAAGTCAAGAAGTTAAATGGACCATATTTAATCATCGTTCCTTTGTCGTAAGTCTTTATTTATAATTTAACCTTAGAATCTCTTGTTGCTTTTTTAAATTGTTGCAGTAAGGAAGTGAATAATTCAAGAAATTAAGGATACTGATGAAAGTTTTTGAAAAATTCCGGTTGCAGGACTATTGCGAACTGGAGTTTGGAACTTGAAAAATGGGCCCCACATGTTGTAAGCATTGTTTACAAAGGAAATAAAGAAGCGCGTAAAAAATTAGAAGCTTCTATTCGTCGTAACGCATTTAACGTGCTGTTAACCACTTATGATTATGTGCTGAAAGAGAAAGGTCTTTTAGGAAAGGTATTCTTTTTATCTAGAAGTCATAAGCACATATTTTAAAAAATTTATATTTTAAATTTTATTGACAATACTGAGATGCATGCATATTATAGATACGATGGAAGTATATGATCATTGACGAAGGTCATCGGATGAAAAACCATAATTGCAAATTAACCTTAGTTTTGAATGGATACTTCACTGCTCAACACCGTCTTCTCCTCACCGGAACTCCGTTGCAAAACAAATTACCAGAGCTTTGGGCATTATTAAATTTTCTTCTTCCATCAATCTTCAGCTCATGTGGAACCTTTGAGCAATGGTGAGAATTCAAATTAATTTCAAGAAGCTGAGAACGCCGTGATTTTCTTTTATATTGTTTGATATAATTTTCAGGTTTAATGCTCCATTTGCAACAACTGGTGAAAAAGTGGAGTTGAATCAGGAGGAAACAATGTTGATCATTAGGCGGTTGCACAAGGTATTTTCACATACAGTTTTTCATACCCAACTGTATTGACTTTATGAATATGTGAATCTCATTAGTAAATCGTTAATGTATATCCTTTTCCTCTCGTTCTCTTGATTTGTAGATTCACCTATTTGGTTTTTTACCGACAGCTTTTTTTACCTATTGATTATCTTGCGTTTAAAAAATACAATGAGACTTTAGCTGGTAGTTGATGAACGTTTTAGGAACAAAACAACTGATTTCAGGTGCTGCGCCCATTTTTGTTGCGCCGTTTGAAGAAGGAGGTAGAAAGTCAGTTACCAGAAAAAACCGAATATGTTATTAAATGCGATATGAGTGCGCTACAAAGAATTCTTTATCAGCACATGCAGAAGGGTCTACTTATCGATAGCAAGCATGTCTGTTTTGTTACGTCTGTTATGCATAGACATTGTTTTATTCAAAATGTTTGCTGAGCGTAGTCAATTAAGATGTCAGGATATCAAACATGATAATTCTAGGCCGGTGGGCGAGCGCTGATGAACACAGTTGTTCATCTTCGAAAACTTTGCAATCACCCATTTCTTTTTGAGAATGTTGAAGATGAATGCCGTGAATTCTGGAAAGTACCAGATGTTTCAGGGTTAGTTTTTCACTTAATATTTTTAGTGAACAATGCAGAAAACATAATTATGCAAATTTTTTCTTAATTGCATCCGACATTTCAGAAAAGACTTATATCGTGTAAGCGGTAAATTTGAACTTTTGGATCGTGTTTTACCGAAACTAAAAGCTTCTGGTCACCGCATCCTTATGTTCTGTCAAATGACATCACTTATGACAATCATGGAAGATTATCTCAACTACAGAGGTAAGAGTTTCTGTTTAAAGTTAAGAGCTGTTCATGGATTTATGTTTTTCATTTTTCTTCCAGAATTTAAATATCTCCGACTTGATGGTAGCACAAAACCAGATGAAAGAGGTCAGCTGTTGGAATTATATAACGCACCAAACAGCGAATACTTTATATTTATGTTATCAACACGTGCCGGTGGTCTTGGTCTGAATTTGCAGACTGCAGACACAGTAATCATTTTCGATTCGGATTGGAATCCACATCAAGTGAGAACATTCTTTATTTTGTTAGAAGACATTGTTACAGTACTTGAATCCTTACTGCAGTTTCATTTATATATATATGTATATGATATAGAACCCTGTGCATGTTGTAAGTTGTAGAAATTATTCAAATTTTAGTTTTAATTTATTTTCCGAAGTGCAAAAATTTCCATATAAATATAGGATATGCAAGCGCAAGACCGAGCTCACCGTATTGGCCAATCTCGTGAAGTACGTGTTTTGCGATTGGTTACCGTGAATAGTATCGAAGAAAAAATTCTGGCAGCAGCTCGATATAAGTTGAATGTAGATGAGAAAGTAATTCAAGCAGGGAAATTTGATCAACGTTCCACAGGCGCAGAACGCCGACAAATGTTGGAACAAATTATCAGGTGGAATTCCGGTTGTTAATATTCTGTAATTTTCTACTTGTTAGGTAAACCTGTTAAAAGACAAGTTTTTACACCACCTTTTTAGAGCAGAAAGTGAAGATGACGATGAAGATGAAGTACCAGACGATGAAACAATCAATCAAATGGTTGCGCGGTCTGAAGATGAGTTTGATATGTTCCAGGTAAATTATCTAGACTGTTTAATATTCAGATTGGTTTGCTATTGAGTTTCATCCGTTACCTAATTTGGATTCAATTTTCATTGATTTTATTTAAGAGAATGGATATTGAACGTCGTCGTCAAGAAGCCACTGAGTGTCGTCGTAAACCTCGACTGATTGAAGATAGTGAGATTCCGGAAGGTATTGTAAAAGCTTCACAGCATTTCATTGATGAGGAAAAGGAACCACAAAAATCAAAGCTTGCATTCGAACCGGTTGGACGCCGGCAACGGAAAGAAGTTGATTATTCACAGGTAATTTCTAAAGTGATCCGAAAATTGTTCAGAATCCCTAAAAATAGTATCTCGCAATTTTCTGTTCCAGGATTTGATGTCGGATCGTGATTGGCTAAAAAGTATCGATGAGGATGTAGATGACGATGATGAAGACGACGAAGAAGAGAAGAAAAGAAAGAAGGGGAAGAAAGATAGAGGAAGAAAGAGACGCCAAATTGGTAAATATTATAAGTAATTAATCTTTCTTGTTTTCAAATTGCTGAATGTATATAGCTCTTTTTTTCTACAGATGACGACGATGATGAACCACCGAAGCGCAGAAAAGTTTCACCTGAGATAACTTCACTTCTCAATAAGCTGTACGAAGCTTTAATAAAATATAAAACTAGGTATGATTCCCATTCCTAATAAATTTTAGTCTATTTCATCGTATTTTTTCTTTTTATCGAAATCATTTTTTAGTAGTGGAAAGGAATTAGCGGCAGCTTTCGAACAGTTACCTTCACGAAGAGAGCTCCCAGACTATTATGAAATCATAGAGAAACCGATGGATCTTAACAAAGTGAGACGGAAAATTAAGGATGGCAAATATCATAGTGTGCAAGATATGGGGAATGATATCAGACTTTTGTGTAATAATGCAAGAGTAAGTCTTGTGCTTATACTTTGTTTTGATCTTTCTCGCTATTTTGCAGATTTTCTGGATCAGTTTTACAGTAAATTATATCATGTAAGCTAACATATCTTTCAGAAGTATAATATAGACGGTTCGGAAATCTTTAACGATTCGGTTTTGTTGGAAGTTTTGTGGACCAAAATATCCGGTGATGAGCAACAGGCTACTACTTCAAAATCTCTTGTCTCAGGAGAACCGAAGACCGAAAAGACTTCTTCAGAACCAAAGGACACTGGCAAAGATCCAAACAAAGACAATGGAAAGGATTCAAAGGAATCCACTGCAACAAGTTCACGAAGTAGTCCCAGTCTCGAAGACGACAAAGTAAGTTTGACGTCGTAAAGGTTGTTCGAAAATTTTATGCTGTTATGGGGAAGCATTGTTTTTCTCATCAATCTTCTTTTATTTGTATGACATTGTGCAGGAGGTTTCTTACATCGGAGTTTCAGGATAGCGGTCGTCGGAAGAAATCCCATCCCGTTAAGCGCCCAATTTCACCGGATGACTGAGGACAGATTGAGTTAATTTTATCGCTAGAATAAGCATAGCGAATATGTGAACCTGTATGAGTACTGATTACCGTTTCCAGTGCATCTCCCACGTCAAAACTTACATTTGTGACGGAAAGTATTTTTTTTTCTACCGATTCTCTTGTTTCAAGTATGAGAAATGCTACTGCCCTTGAATATATACTTTTCTTTCTTTGTATTTCATTTTGAACTGTTTTTTCTTTACATTATCCGTCAAAGTTTGTAATTGCATTTGATCTTTTATTTTTCTATAGAACTCTTCACGAATCCCAGCCCTTTAGGCACCTCGTAATCCGCACTATCGTTTGTTGTATTGTTTTGATATATATA